>CAMPDV010001050.1:0-145643 GCA_946699065.1 Loxodes magnus
GAGTATTGTAATCAAATATTTATTAAGTATTCTTTTTAATCTAATTCAAGTCTTTTATCTCTATCCATTAAATTAACTTCTATAAATCTTCAATTTTATTCGTAAAAATGGTAAAAATAAATTTAGCATGATTTGCTATAATTAAATAGTTTCCTAAACTCCTTTAAATTTTCTAATCCAGTTTACTCTAAAGTTTGGATAGCCTTAGAAAATGATTCATTTCAATTACTTGAGTTCTTTTTTATTCATTAAAAATAGAGCACTTAAAGACAATAAAAGACTTTAAATAATAGTTACTCCTGCTAAAAGTTGTAATATCCCTAAATCAACTTAAGAAGTCTATCTAATTTTTTATTTACAGTCTTATATCCTAATTATCAAGATACCTTCTTTCACTTTTTTCTAAGATTATAATTTATTTAATAGCTTTTTAAAAATTTAGAGGGACTGTGAAGCTCTAAAAATTAAGATTCTAAGAATGTAGCATCAAAACTTAATTATCTTTAGAATAATTCATATATACAAATTAAAAAATTAATCAACAAATGTAAAATTCTACAATCTTCAGTAATATCTAAGTTAGCAGGACTAGATTAATACAAAAGAGACATAACGATATTAGTTTAGTTCATCTATAATTATTTGAATAGCTAACTTTAATTAAAGCTATAAAAACTTAGATAATTACAAGAATATATCAAAAATCCTGTCAAAATGACTTAAGTACTTTTATTATAATTTTTTATTTTGATTAAAAATTTAATTAAATGAGATCTACCCTTTTGAAGTCTGAAGAAAGGAATCTAAAGCATAATAGAAAAATAGAAATTAGTGGCATATTTATGATGAAAGAGTGGTGGAAATTTTTAAATATAGTAGGGATAATATGAATCAAAAACTAAAAGAAAGAAGTTGTTGAAAAATATAATAAACTATTCTTAATTTCTTTAATTATTCTTTAAAAGGGAAAAATTAAATCTCACATACTGAAATTTTTATTACAATAGACAAAGCGAATTTTAATGATTAATTATAACTGGCTAAAAAATAATCAAAGGGACTAAACTTTGACGAAGCCACTAAAATCTCTAGACTTAATTGAAAAGCTAGATATAACATAAATTTATTTTCATTATGTCTCTTTTAAAATTCTAGGATGAAGTTTTAGTATCTTTAAAATATTATTTATCTGAGAACTTTCCTTTTGAAATATTTAACTTGTATTTATACAAGCATCATATACCTAGATTTATCATCTGCATTAAATGACTATTTAAAATAAAATAAAGTAAAATTTATCTAAGTTAAGATTTAAGTTGATTGATTTATATTGCTCTCCATTTATATTTTGAAAAAGAATAGTTTATAAAATAAGATTGAAAACTAATTGTAACTATAAAAAGTTTGATTTATCAAAGTTTAAAACTTTATATTCTGGTAGCCTTATCTAATAACTTTAGCTTTGTTCTTAAATAAATATCTAATAAGCTACGTTTTATTCTTAAAAGAAACATTATACTATAATTTTGTTTAAATAGGCTTGGTTATGAAATTTATATAAAATGAAATTAGTGTAAGGAAGCTTGTTTTGGCTACTTAGGAATTATTAGAAGAACTTTTTGATGAGTAAGAGTTGTAAACTTAAAGGTGGATCGGAGTAGGGGTAAACAGCCGCAGATGGCGGATAAAGATAAGTGTAAATGGCTTAAGCATAAAATCCAGTAAGCGTTTAACCAATTACTTTAAGTTTCTTATAGGGAGTAGGAGAAAGAAACTTGGTGAGATTCGTCCTTCCCAAATGCTGTCCAAATACAATGTATGGTTACGAGGCTCATCCCAATGATTAAACAGGGCAAGAACTTTTTAAAGCTACGTTAAAGCGTAGTAAATGTAGTTTATTTCTTTACGCTTCATGAAATTGGTTTGTATATAGCAACTAATAAAAGATGCAATTCTTGAATTCAAATCGTTCAATTTGCTTCATTTGCTAAAACTGGAATGTCAACTTGAAAAATCAACAAATAGGCTACATAAATTAAAGATGCATTGTGTTTTAACCTTGTAGAAATCCTAGGCTGAGTTTTTACGAATAAGGAAACTCAAGCTAATCAAAATATTACATAGGAGAACCAGATCTATGCTTTTATTGTATGAGTTGTAAATGTGATTGCTTCAAATGCGGATAGTGCAAAAGTTGCTCCATAAATTTCTGCTAGAATTGCTGCTAAAATTGTGGTTGTTCTGTGTGTGGAAATTATTACGCTCATATAATAATCAGAAAATCTTCTGATGATTCCTAAGTAGGAGAAATTATTCGAATGATTCCTTGTGCATGTCTAAAATTTTTCAAAAGACAACATGCAGATATGTAAGTTAATATAGACGATCCAAGTTTATACTCCTTTGCAATGGCAGCTCTTTTATACTTCAATACTAAATGATGCAACTATATTTAGATTAAAATTCTTACTAATTATATTCTAAAATTTTGTGTTCAACCATTAAATTTACCTTCACATTTACTTTTTATATGGATTAATTATCTATAACTTTTAATTTTATTTTTAGATTTAAATTGAAAATTTATTTTCAAACCCAGTTCTGTATAATCAATAAAAACCATATCATCAAGCATAATTCAGTGCTTATAAATAAGAAACATTTTAAAGTACTTAAATGAAATTATTAGTCACCATTATTCTAGTTAAATACAATCTAAAGCTTCTACTTATCAAGGTTTGCTTAATACTTCTGTAAGTGATTTTTATTAAGTTTCATTTACCTAGAAAAAATTCTTAAAATACTAAGTAAGCTGAATTAAAGAATTTACGCTTGCATTTTTTTAATTAATAAACTTAAAATAAGATACACAAAAAAAGTAAAAAGAGTATTATATACTATAAGATTATTTCACTTTTAGTAAAGAAAAATAAATAGAAAGCAAATACAGCTACTTAACTTTAGCTATAGAGTGAAAGTCTTTAATTAAAATAATTAATATAAAGTAATTAAAGAAACTATCAAATAGTAAATAAAAAGTCAAATTTATTAGAATAATTACAATTAAGAAAAATTTAAAAAAGTAAGTGTTTTAAATAAACAATTCCAAGAAATTTATTTATATGGTTTGAATATGGAATCAACGAAATATTATTAAGTTAATCAAGAAATATCCAGAAAATAAATTTTAAAGAGAAAATTATATAAAAGTATAAAATGGTATAAGAAAAGAATCAATAAATCTAAGATACGTATAATTGGAAAATATACAATTAAGTGCAATTCAGAATAATTAAAAAACTACACTAAAGTCTAAATAAAGAATGAAATTCAAAATTAAGGAAGTTTAATATTTAACTAAAGGAAAGAAATTAAATTAAACTTAAAACTAGCTATCATTTTAAAGTAAACATTTTTAAGTTAAATTACTCGCAAAAAAAATAATCAGATTCTCAAATTTTCAAATATATATCATAATAATTTATTTTTAGTTAATATAGAACTGAGTTTTATCTTTCAAGATATAAAAGATCCCTTTTCTTCATTAAACATAATTTTATTAATAAAGTTCCAGAAAAATTTATTAGCAAAATAATAAATTTACTAGCTGTGTAGAACATAAAGTTAAAAGAATTCATTAGACTGGTTTATGATTTGTTAGGATGTAAAATAGAATTGTTTGATATAAAATAATCTAAAATGTTGAAGACAAAATGCTTGTTATTAAATAATTAGAAAAAGTTATAAATTTTTTCACTTTGAACTAATAAACAAAAGCAAATATTAATGATTTAAAAAATTATACATGATAAGTATAACTACTAGTTGCTTTTAGTCATTTAAGTAGAGCTTTTTTATAATCGTTTGAAATTAAAAGGATTATTTACTTAAACTAGAGTTAGAATTCTGATATATTAAAAAATTTAAAAGAAATCGAAATTTTGATAATTTTTGTATAGAAAAGAAAAATAAAAAAGTATGGAATCTTCTTAATTAATAGAATACACTTAAATAGATAAAAGACTTATGTGGGATTATTTTAGCTATATTTAAAATAATTCATTTTATTTTTTAAATAAAAATCGCTACAAGATAAAAAATAGTAAAATTAGATTTTCAAATTGTAGAAAAATAAAATCTCGTTTTGAATAAAAAAAACCTTTAGAATTTTATTTAGTTTGGTATATAGCCAAAAAAAAGTTGTTATTAGTACTTGTAAGAATTATGTAAGTGAAGCTAAATATAAATTGGTAAAAAATATTAAAATAAGATAAACTAAAAGTTCAATTTAACGAATTTTAAATAATAGAAATGATCTACTCTAATTTTATTCATATTTGCCTTTAATAAAAAACACAACAAACCTCTAAATAAATAAAATATCTAAGTAAGATTAGCTACTTGATAGTCTTTAGCAATTAATTTATAATAGAAACTTCATTTAAGATAATCAAATTTGATTAAAAAATATAAACAACTTATTTCTGAAATAAAGACAAGATAAATAAACAATTTTCTTGTTGGATGAAAATGAGAATTATTAAGAATCTCTTTATAAAAAGTGGACAACAATTTGCCTTTTAATTGCATGGAATAAAAATTAGAAAATTGACTATTAAAAAAGAGAAGAATCAGTGCAAGATATCTTCTCTGAATTTCTAAAATAAAATAATCTAAATACAAAGAAGTATTCTACTAAAAGGGATTTATTTGGTAATTTTACAGATTCAAATATAAGTATTGTGTCATATAAAAAATTTAAATTTAAACTAATTATAATAGAAAGTGGATTATAAGAAGAGAATCATTAAAGAAGAAAAGGTGAGAAATGATAATATTTGGCTTTTATATATATCTCTATATATGATATGAGCAATTGTTAAATAAAAAAATTTTGGTATCTGGAATAAATAGTTAATAAGGAATTTAATCACAAAATAAAGGGAATAAATATTAGCAAATAAGATTATATTTGATGATCTATAAGATTTTATGAATCTAAGTTCTATTATGCTTTAAAGCTTAAAATTTTTATATTTTAAATAAAATAAAAAATTTCAGTCATTTAACATACAATCAGCTGCTTTTTAGATTTTAAAGGATTTTAATTTTTTTCGTAAAATGTGGACTTTAGTAGGTTAAAAAATCAGTTAAATTAAAAGGAAAAGAAGGTAGATTTTTTTCAATTCTTCATATCATGATAAAGAATAAAACAGATATGGTATTATAGATAAAACCATTGAAAAATATATTCTTGAGAGTATATAAATCTACTAGTAAAAAAGAATAAGTTTATATGACTTTAATATAAGTTAATCTGTCTATTTCTTTAAAAATATACTAAAATAAAATATTTTTTACTTATTATAGTATAAATCATTTAGACTAAACTATACCAAAATTATATCTTTAATATTGATAGACTAAATCATTATAAAAAAATATGTTAGCGTAAATCAGCAAATTTAGCTTTATTAAAATTTTCAAATTTAGTTTTAAAAAAATTATAAACTTTCTTTAAGTAAATATAGAAAGCATATTTATGATGAAAATTTGATGTTTTGAAAAGGAATAAATTAAGCAAACACATGAATATAAATATGAAATAGAAATTTTAGAACTATCAACTATTAGTAATATAACAAGGCTTTTATAAATATTTTGCTTAAAAATTATTTTTAATTTATATATGTTAAGATAAAAACTGACGGATAATTAAAAAAATACTTTTTGCATTAAATTTCTTAATTAAAAAAATATATGAAGATTTAGCCTGATTTTAGTAACTGATTTATTTAAAGTCTTAATGAAGAATAATTTTTTATTTTCAAGGAATTAGTAAATAAATAAAATTTGCAATAATTTTTCAAGCATTCTAACTAAATAAGCTAGAAGAAAGATAATTAGTTAATTATTTAGTCAAATGAAATAAAAATAATAAGAAAGGGTTCACCTCATATTAAATTAGATATTTTACTTATAATAAATAAATAAAAAATATATAGCTAAATGTTTTTAAGTTTTAAATAAAATAATAAATTATCAAGTGTATTATTCTTAAATATTCTATATATAAATTATTTTCTATCAATTTTTATATCTAGTATAACTAATATTGATAACAAATATATAAAAAAGGAAAAATTGATAGAATAATTTTAAACAAAATGTAAAAATTATTGCTATAAGTTAAATTTTTTAAATTCTCCTTATGAAAATTCAGATAAATAGTATGGATAGAAAGATGTAATACTAAAATATAAAAATATAATTTCTGAATGAGATAAAATTTGAAATTGTCTAACTAAAAGAAATAAAATATCTTAGATTTTTACTAAGAAATTAAAATAAACACTTTTTATAGATATATAATATAAGATTTTAAATCAATCTAGCAAGAAATATAAAATAATAGTAATTTTCACGATTTTATTTTGTTCTATTAGTTTAAAATATTAGCAAAGATAAGATAAGAATACTCTGTATATTTAGAAGCTTTGAAAGAATCATAAAAACTTTCTTATTAATTAAATTTTAAGTATGAAAATAATTATTTAATTTTATTTAATTTTTTAAGATAAATCATTTGTGAAAACTCAAAACTTATAAATAAATATGAGAAGATATAGTGATCCTTCTCATTTTTTACTCTATAAAAAAATTTAGGCTTTTTATGACATTTATAATTTGTTTACTATTTCCTTATATTTTCTTTATTTTTCATAATGATTTAGATAAAATTTGAATAGTCATAAAACTATTTTTTTAATAATTTATTAATATTCTTAATATAAAGGAAAGTATCTAAGTGGTAGTCTCAATCGATAATGATTTTATAAGCAAATATATAAGATATAGATATATAATAACACCGAATTATATTTTTTTATCTATTTACTATACATCTTTTAATTTAAGTAACCTATCTATAATATTTTTATAGTTTTTATATTATATGGGTTGCTTGATTAATTTATATCAAAATCATATATATTTTACCTTTTTAATTTTTCTTGAGTAATACACTTCTTTAAAATATAACTTTTATTTTTTACTACTTGACTATAGTAAAAAAGTATAAAGAGAAAAATATAAAGTATATGAATAAATGTACTTCAAATAAATCATATTATATACTAATTTTTATTTAAATTATTTTGTTTTGCAAGAGGATTTTTTCCTAATCATTTAACATTTCTATATTTATAGTTTCGCATATTTTCCAAATTTATTCAATGCTCAAATAGAAAATCTGCTAAATATTCGAGCTACCTTATTTAACAAAAAATTACAAGAATTGTTTATTTTTTATTTGAATAATCAACTAAAAATCCTAATAATTACATAATATTTAAACTTTCTAGCTTTTTCTCTAAATAATTAGAACTCTAATCTACTAATTTTACTAGGCTATAGATCTAGATTTTATATTGCTAATGTAGAATCTAGTTTATTTAAAATTATTGCTTTTCAATTTAATCTAATCCCCTTTTATTTTTACTTTATTCTTATTGCTTTGGAATTTAATTTTGCTAAATTTTAACAAATTTGCTCAAACATATTTTTACATTTTTTCAAAATAAATAAAAATCAGAACTTAAGATAATTTTTCGATTTGTTTACTTAAAAAATAAAAATTGGATTATAAAATTGAAAAATTAATAAATATATAGTAAATTATTAAGAGATAAACTAAGGAAAGAAAATCTAAAGATATACCAATTATGAACTATACATGTATTTCAAGAACAATATAAGTAAAATTACCTTTATACAATGCTTATTAATAAACACTTTGAGTTATCTTTTTTTAAACCCTTTATCTTCTAATTTTATTAGATCTTATAATATATCTTAGAAATATTAATGAAAAATCTTCTCTTCCGATCAAATAATCATTTCATATTAATATAAAAAATAAAATACTCTGAATGTAAAGAATTTCTTAGATTTCAACAATATTTATAAAAAAATTTTAAAAATTAAAAAAAAAGAGGAAAATAAAATTGGTGTTAAAGATTAAGGGTGAGAAAAGAGTAGATCTTTAGATGCGATTTTGAAAGATTTTCAAATGATTCTACAATTTCGACTATATGACTAGAATAAATAGTTTTAGAATATTTTAAAGCTAATTTATAAATATAATTTTTAAGTGGGATTAAACAGCATTATGCAAGATGATAAATAAATTAGATAACTCTTTCAATCTAAATGAAGAAAAAATTAGATTAGAAAAATTGCATATGATTAATAGAAAAAAATATAAAAATAAAATTATTTTATATATTAATAGAAAAGTTTGACTCTTAATATATATTATTTTTGAAACATTTAGATGATAAAGCATATCCATTAAGATAATATTTAACTAATCTTACGCCTAGTGGTATTCAGTTACTTCAATTGAAATTTTATAAATTGAGATTTCTTAAAAAATGACAAAAAGATTAAAAAAATTATATGTAGATCTGGTTTCTAAGCAGCTTTATAATAATAAAAAAAGATAATTAAAGAGTATATGGAAAATTAAAAAATGCAGCTATCTTAATGAACTTCAGAGACAAGAAATTAAATAAAATTGATTATAAATATTTTAGCAAGTAAAGTTTTTATTTATATAGTCTAAGATTATTTTAATCTAAATTGTTGTCTTTCTTAATAACTTTTATATACTTAATTCCAAAAATATTAATATAAACGTAAAAAAGAATTATTTTTTATACCTAAAATTTAGTATTAATAAATTATCTTAAACTATGAGGATAAAAAATAAAAATTTCTTCAAATTCATCATTTCATAAAAGTGAACTATTTTTATGGAAATTAAAGATGTGTTTATTAAACTAAATCTTACAGAAAGTGAAAAGATATGATTAGTAAATTTCTTTTTACTTATCTCTATATAAAATAAGAAGATGCCAATAAATAACTATCTATTATGCTTTTTATCTATTCTAATTTTTCTCTAAAATCTTAGATTTTATAAAATATAAAATTTCTATTTATTATATTTTATCTCAAATTGGAGATGCTAGTAAGACAAAATCTAATTAATATCTAAATCATTATTGATATATATCTATAAGAATAATGATTAATACTTTTTGAAATAGTAGGCATAGATATTTAACCCTATTATAATTAATATTTAAATTAACTTATCTAAACTAGAAATTAGGATGAAAAATTAGTTAAGATTCTTATTCTAATTCTTTTAGTTCATTTCTTTAAAATTTAATAGAGTTGCTAGATCAAAATGGTCTAAAGCTACTCTTATTTTCAGATGTTTTCTCATGAATTGACTAATTTATTTGAGCAAAAATATTATTTGAACCTTTTTTACCTTGCTTAATCAGTCTAAATTTAAAAAGAATAATTTTAGTTTTCTAAATTTCTTAATGCTATTTACATTTTATGGATTTTTTATCAGAAAATAAATTATCAATTTATTAAAAAGATATTTATCATTTTTTGCATTTCTTGCATGGTAAAAAATTTAGAGTCAAAGCTTGTGCAAAAATTAAATCAAGATTTTATAACCATTAAAAATAAATGTTCTATGATGAGTAAAATATAAGAAAACGATTAAGCTAAAAAAGATAATTAAAGCTTAAGAAAGGATTAAATTTATTTTGCTGAAGGAGATTTTATCATTCAAGGAAAGGTAAGCAAAACTATAATGAGAATAATTTTGCAAATAGTAGATATATAATTAGAAGGAATTAATAAATGTGTTAAATATAAACTTATTATATCAAAATGCAAAATGCATCTGAAAAGAGTTTAATCTATATTACTTATTTATTGTTGAAAGAAATTTGAGTTGATAGAGTAGGTTATCTAGCATTAAGAATTATTATAGATTGTAAAATAATTTAATTTTTCAAGTTACATCAAATCTCATATTTATCTATTTCAGTTCCTTGTTTTCTAAAGATTCTTACTTAATTGAATTTTATGAGTATCCAATCTAATTCTTTTAAATAATATTAGGATAATAAATGCTTATTATAATGTATCTATTCTATTAAAAGTAAATATAAATTAACTAGATAATTAATAGCATCAGCTTATATCTAAATATTTTATATTATTTTATTTTTTTCTTTATTTTAAACTTTATTTAAATAATAACTGCAAAGTAGGATAAACTTTAAGAAACTTAACAAGTAAAGTTTTATTTACAAACTAATTACTTATTATCAAGTTTTCTATTCTAACTATTTATCTTTTTCTTTATCAAACATTATGAAGTTAGTTGGGAATAATTAAAAAGGGCATAAATATATTAAATGTTTTATATATAAAAGGAAATATTTTTTATATATAAAATGAAAGAAATAAAATCTTTTATGAATTTAATCACTTTAAGATTATTTTAAAGAATAGCAAGCATTAGTGGTCTAGTGGTAGAATATTTCGTTGTCAGATGATAAAAATATGGAATTTTCAAACTAGTGAACTAAAAAGTACATTTATTGGGCATACATCTGATGTAAATTCTGTTTCGATATCAAGTGACAGTAAATTAATTGTATCAGGAAGCGATGATTAAATGATAAAAATATGAGATTTCCAAAGTAATGAATTAAAGCGTATTCTGGCTGGCCATACAGATTATGTACTATCAGTATCATTATCAAGGGATAATAGAAAAATAATTTCAGAAATTAAAGATACAATGATATAGATATGATATATTTAAACTGGTTAATGTATCATAACACTAAAAGGCCATAAAGGAACAGTATAGAACGTAAAGATGACATTTGACAATAAAGAAATATTATAAGGGGGTGAATATGAAGATCATGATGAAATAAGAAAATGAGATGTGTAGAGATTATTAGTTTTGGCAGATAAGGATAATAAGAGGAGGTAAGTTTAAATTTTATTAGTAAACAAAGAAAATCGAATGAAATTAGTTGTATAAAAAGCAAGGGATAGAAAATAAAGATTCTAAGTTTTAAAATATAATAGGAAGCGAAGAGGATAAGAAATTATTAGAAAGTAAATGTGTAGTTTTTTGAGGTTGAATAAGAAAAAGAACTAAAACTTAATTATGCTTAAAAAAATTATTAAAGTAAAAGTGAAATATCTTTAACTTTTTCTTTTAATTAAAAATTTACATTCCATAAAAAAAGATCATAAAGAATCAGATGATAAAATTTATTCAAAAGAAAAGATAATAAAGTTTAGAATAAAAAATTAAATTAAAAAATTTATAATTTCTGTTGGCAAAAATGTCAGAAAGGAATATTCCTTACTCATGACATTTAGATTAACTTAAAGGGACCTGATTTTCCAAAAAGAATTTTAAATGATGCTTCACTTAATAGTCTGTGAACGGAATCAATATGATGATACCTATCAGGAAAACTCCAACTCGGATCTGTGAATAGAATATTCTCCTTGGGGCTAGATTTTTATAATGATGGGCGAAGGGCACCCACTATGTTGTGAAACCCACGGCTCATCGAATTGCCCTTTAAAATATCGGGAATTTGTGGAGAAACAGAGGAATAAATGCTACCCTTTTTGATTCATCTAGATAGTCTTTTCAGGCTTGACTCACACTCTAACTTGAATCAGTATTTATGCTGAAAGAATATCATCAAAGCAATATCGCTTCGTTATCTTCTCAATCCAAGTCAGTTAGCAGATCTGAAGATCAATAACGGCTGGTGGTGTTTAAAGTTGAGCAATGAGAGGCTTGGGACGCTGTTGAGAAATTGAATCTATCTTAGTATAAAATAATCTTTGCCGATGAAAAGCAAGAAGAAAATAAGATATTCATGTCCATCATAATAACACTTGAGATTGACGACAAGAAGGAAAACTTACGTTAAAACATCTGCCAATAAACGGAATTGGCTATAAAACTTCTTTTAAGAGAACAATTCTAACTATTTTTAACTTTAACTTAAAAATTTATTAGAAGTTTGAAATTTCAGATTTTTATAGGTGATTTAAAAAAAAGGTTGCAAAATCAAATAAGTTAGATTAAAAAAATTTTAGAAAATAGGAGAAATTGTAAATCAAAGAAAGGAAGATAGTATCTAAGTGAAAATTAGGTTAAAAATTATTACAAAAGTTTTACCTTTTTTGCCAATATTTAAAAAATAAAAAATAATGTTGGAAAAAAACTTTTATGAAATAATTAAAAAAAATTAGGCAGAAAAAAAAGATTTAATTTAAAATATAATATAGAAATAAGGAAAATAAAAACGAAGTGATAGGAGATATTCTGAAAAATAAACTAAAGACCTATTTAAATTAATAAATTAAAAATTTTGTTCTTTTATAATTTACTTAGTAAAAATAAATTAGAGCGGGAAATTGAAACTGAATCAAATCAAAAATTGTAAAGATGTATAAAAATTAAAAATTGACATTGAAAAATTAAATTTTATAAATTTAATTCTAAGCAAAATGAATGAGTTAGAGAAAAATAAGTACTGCTTATAAAAATTAAAATTTGGAGTAAAAAATATTAAAAAAAGTATTTATGAAATTAAAATATTTCCTGAAGTTATAAAAAAGTATTTTTAATCTTTAAAGATTAGGAGCTCATGATATCATTAATAATCCTACAAAGTACAAAGTATGAAAAGTTATATGGAAAATCAAGCACTAAATTTTGACTTTTCTTCTTAAAATATAAGGGAAATTAGTTAAGTTAATTAAATACTAAAAATTTTCAAAAATGAGAAAAAATCTTTGAGCATTTGAATAAAGTATATTGAATTTACGTAAAGAGGATAAGTTATTCAAGAAGAAACATGAAATTTAATTAATAAAAAAATAAATATGAAGGAATTGATTAAAGATATATTTATATAAGAAAGATCTAAATGCCTTTTGTCTATGCGATAAATTTAGAAATTTTAATTTATCAACTATACTCAAAAAGCAAAAGAACAGTATAAAAAGCAGACTAATGACTAAAAGAAAAGATGTAAAACTAATTAAATTTGAAATTTTAAGAAATGCGAATATAAAATAGATGAAATAAATATCGAAAATATAAAAATAGAGAACTTATATTATTTTTATTTGGATCAGCTTCTCTACAAAAGAATACAAAACATTTTTATTTGCAAAAAATCTCCAAAATAGAATATGAATGTAAATAAAAATTAGCAGAAACAAATTTTACTCTATAAATTTCAAATCCCTTTATATAAAAGCTATATTTTTTATAATTTAAATTATCTCATCTTTAACTTTAAAACTAAATACCTATCTAATAATAATAACAATATACTAAATTAAGTGTTTGCGGCTTTGAGGAATCTGAACCTCATTTTCACTGCCAAACCAGTGATCGCTCCTAGAGGCTTAAAATAAAAATTCTGGTCCCCCATTTTTTTGGAGTTCTGCAACTCGATTGAAAAATTCTCTTTCTATAAATTCTTCCATCCATCTTCACATAAAATCTTGTTAATTCTCTTCATACTTCTTCGCTGTTTCTCTTCATCTGTTCCTTGTATATCTTGCATCTCTTGTAATTATGGAATCTTGATTAGCACAGGTAACATCTCTTGAGAATCCTTCTAATATAAGTTGTTTCTATTTGCCTATCTTTTTCTACTTCCACTTTTATTTCTTAGATTAAAGGTTCTATTCTTTTCTGTTCAAGTTGCTTTACTTCGATTTCTTATTTGACTAATCTTTCTTCAGTATTTTAACTTTTTCTAATAATTTTTTGTTTTCTTGCCTTAATATTTTGACTTCTTCTTACAGAATTCGAACAGATTTCAAAAGAGTTTCAATTAGTATTTATTCTTCATTTTTCTGTTTTTGCATTATAGGATTTCATATAGTTACTTGGTCTTGGTTTAGGAAGAAAGTCAATATTTTATTATTCGTTTTATTCTGTTTCTGCTTATTTAAGTTCTTATTTTATTTAAGATTGTTTTTAATTTTCTACTGTTGGAGGTTATTAAGATTAAGAAAATTATTATCTGACTAAAGAAGATATAGTGGATGAAGAATTAGAATTCTCTGTTTTTCACATCTTTATCTATGAAGCCTGCAAAAAACTCTTCTTGAGACTTTCTGCCATTTTTTTATAAATACCTATATTGGATATATATTAAGTATGAGATAAATATTTATATTTAATAATCATAATAGCAAGCTTTAATATTATAATTTATCTATCGTTATAAATTAAAATATTTTAATATATATTTACTATTATTTTTCTATCCTTTTTGCAAATAACCACAAAATAATTAGATGAATCATTTCATTCATAATTAAAAATATTTCACAGTATGCTAAAATCAAAAAAATATGATTCGCTTCGAAGTGAAATAAATTAAAAAAATATAAAAGAAGGAAAAGCCTTAGTGATAGAGTATAGATGAGATCGAGTTGTATAAATTACCCTTAAGCTACTTAGTATAAAGTATTTAACTCAATAGAATATTCTTTTCTTTTAAAAAAATTATGGTTAAGATAACTATTGTTGCTAGTTAATTTTTTGAACTTATCCCTCTTCTGAAGTCTTAAATTTATGTATCAAACAAAGTTATTTTATAAAAAAATGCGTAAAAGTTATTAGTTCTTGGTAAATGCAAATTTCATTGTGCTTTTTTAATAATATCATTAATGTATTTCATACTTAATTTGTGACATAAGTCCTTGGTTATCTAAATGAATATTATTTCAGAATCATGGTTTTGACAATTAATATATATATAAAAATGGGAATTTTTGACATGTTGTCTAATTATTTTAAATATGAGCTCTAGTTTGCTTTTGTTTTATTCTACTTCAATACCTTAAAAAAGAAATCTTATTTTTATTTTTATTTTTAAATTTTTTTTTTTTTAAAATCTTATAAATAGCTTAAAATTCTTGCTATTTTTAAAAGTTTTTTAAGTAGCGAAGTTACTTTATTGCTATTATTAATTTATTTAAAAATTTATTCTTTTTAGAATATTTCTTTTCATTTTAGAAGACTTTAATTTATGCTCCACGATGTTTAATAAAATAGTTTAAGACGCTAGTTTTCTGCGAATTTGGAAACTAATGTTTCTTCAGGCTTTCTTTCCTACTTCTTTACTCATCATTCTTGATACTTGTGAGTTTTCGCTATTCAATAACATCTGATAAATGGTTTCCTTCGATGGACAATAAAGTCTTGATAGTATTTTTTAGCATTTATTTCAATATCTCTTCTTATAATTACGGAGTCTTTTACATTATTTAAATTTATTATTTTTCATACCAAAGATATTGTAATATATTTGTGGCTTTTATTTCTGGAATTTGGTTGCATCTTCTTTTGCTCTTCAATATTAATTTCGCTATTCTGAGCCAGTTGATTCTGCTTTTATTTTTTAATTCATTTTTCTACTTAAAAAAATCTTTCATTGAGTCGGATTATTTAACTATTTTATCATTTTCATATTTCAGAAAGCAATCATTCCCCGTTATTAGGATATAATTCTGAATTTCTTCTGTCTCTTTGTTTTTCAGTCTATCTATGAGTTTCTATTTATAATTTTTTCAGTTTCTGTACCTCTTCTTGGAAACTAACAGCTATCATTACTAATTAATTAACTTTCATTTTATCTGTTCCAAAATAAAAAGCAGGTACTGTTTCATGCATAGCGATTTTTTTTCCTTGATTTTCATCCTTTTTTGGAGCCTCAAATGTTTGCTACTGTCTTTTTCCGTTTTTAATTATAATTTTTGTTGTTAGGTATATTAAGAATAATGTCCTTACGAGAAGTTATGCATATCTATTGATTTTTTCTACCTTTTCTGTAGTAATCCATTATTATTAACTATGTAAACCAACTAAGACATTGCGAAAGGTCAGACTCCAATCTTCCTTATCAAAAATTCATCTTTTCGTAATGTTTAAATAGACTTGTTACCTCGCAAAACAATCCAAGAGTGTAATTAACCAAAATAATAGATTAAAATTAGACTTTTGTATAATTTCCCATTAGTACCATATTGTATTGTGAAAAAGGTTATATATAAGAAAATTTCGATAAATATTTATGCTTCTTGCTTTCTCTCTTAATTTCAGAAGAGGACAAAAAAGCCTTTCTTTAAGTAATCTGCTGCTTTTTTAAGTGACTTATTTTATTAAAAGGCAAAGATATTTTAGAAACTAGAATTGGTAAAGATTTAAAGCAATATTTTAAATAAAATTGAGCAAGCAAAATTATAATATCACTATAAAAAGTAAACTATTTATTACTATAACCCAAGATTAAATAAATTACCAAGGTATAAAATAATTAATAGACTACATTAATTTTAATTAAAGCATTTTAAGTTATTTTCTAATTTAATTAAAACAATTTAAAGTGAAGAATAACTAAACATTTTTAATTGGAAATTTTATTTCAAATATTTTTTTGGCTTTTGAGATAATGTGATTTTAAAAGAGTTTCATAAAAAATCTGAAACATATATGATAATAAAAAGATATAATAAAATAAATCAGAGCGAGTTCTTATTTTAATCTACGTAAATAATCAATTAAATTGAGTGCTAATAAATAAAGATTATAAAGAACGCGTAGCACATCATTGGCGAGCAACTCTTTCAATATTAATATTAATTATTAAGAAAATTTTTAACATACTTTTTGTTAGAATTCTAGTAGTCCAATGGATCACATCAACTTCTCCAAATGGGAAATTCATTATTAAAAATTATTCTCGAATCTTAAATCAAATGCTCCATTCTTCTTGAATAAGATCCAAATGAGAAATAGTAGTTAAGCCATTAGTAGGCCCGTCAGTCTAACTTTCATACTGCTAGCGAGAACCCTCGGGCAAGTTAGGCTAGTCTCTTCCGAACTTATCCATCCTACTCCGTGATGGCATCTAGTATGAGATTACTCGCAATTCAGTATACACTACATCAGATTGCCTACTAGTTCTCCTGACCTCAGCCGATATCAATTTTATATTATAAATAATAAATTATAACTATATAGTATTAAGCATTTTGCTACATCAAAAGAGTCTTAAGGAAATAATTTTATTCTTCTTCATTTTTTATCAACATTTAATCATAAAATTTGATATATGATACTTAGTTTATATTTTCTTAAAGTCTCTAACGATAATGATGCTTAAACTTAAGATTATAAGGTATTAATAAAATATTTAATTTTTTTAATATAATTTAAGATAAAGTTTCTAAATATAAAAGCTTTTAATTCCTTCTAGTATTATTAAATCTTTTTAAATTAATCAATTTCTCTCACTTGGACTGGCTAATTTAGGATTATACGCTTCCCTATCCCATAATTTCTTATTCAAATAACTAAATTCTTAAATAGCATATTTAGATAGTCCAGAATTTATTAAATCTTCCAGATAGTTTGATTTAAAAATTAGTTAGCCTTTTATATTTGAAGTAAAAGAGCAAATTCATACAAATAAGGAATGTATACTTCTTATGCTAAATACAAACTCTTTTATTTTTGTGTTTAAAGCATTAAAGAATTTATAAAATTAAATCTTTCAATTAAGTTTGGAAATATGAATAATAGTAACTACAAGAGAGCTACTAATTGGAAATCGAACCATATTCCTTCCACTTAGACAGTTCTTATTTAGTATTTTATAAGGAACATATTTAATATAATTTAGCCTTTAATTCTATTAGATAATAAATTATAACTACTTAGTATAAATTTAGTGCATACACTATATAAATAAATCTAAAGATATCTTATTTTAGATTCTTTAATACGAGATAATTATAGAAAAGTAATAAGAAGCATAATATTCTTTTGTATTTTAATTAGTTACTTTAAGTGAAGTTAGTTTTAGTTAATATTGCTTTTATTATAATGCTAACCCAACATTTTTTAACGTAAACTATTAATGAAAGGAAAATTTAATTTCCTTGGTTGCTATTTTATTTATCATTAGCATCTAAATTTAAAAATATAGGATACCTAGAATAAATATAGCTAATGTAAAAAGGAAGATAATCTTATATAGTATTAGATAAATTAATTCTAAATTTTTAAGTAAAGAACATTAATATCTTCAATCTTTAGAAATTTAAAGCAAGTAAATAAATAAAGAAACTAAAATAGAGAAACTTTAAAATTACTATTTATTTCCTTATATTTTTAGAAAAATCTCTATCTCTCACGAATTTTAAGGTTTAAATAGTTAGCTTAAAAAAATAAAAATGACTATATATAGTATAATTCATATTAATATTTAAAAATAAAATTAAAAGCTTAAACTAAAAAATAAAGATCTAAGGTGTGCAAATAAATTCAAACTGAATAAATTTTTAAAAGTGATAAGAGAATTAATCTAAATTAAAATTACTTTAACGTTCTAATTGAAAAAAGTATAATTGTAAACAATTTTAAAGTTATTTAAATAGATGCTCTTAAATAACCATATTTTAGAAATTAAAATAGCTAAGGTAAAAACCAAAAATAAAACCAAAAACTATAAAAAATTTTCATAGACATTAAACTAAAAATTTTACTACGAAAAAGTTGCATAACTAGCCAACTTTTGCATGATAATTTTTAAGAGGAAAAAGCATTTATATATTTTATTAGAAAAAGAATACTTCTTTGTCTCTTAGTTTTGAGTAATTGAGAAAAAGTTTTAGTGAGATTTTAAAATTGAAAAATAATAAATTTCTAAATATTTTACGTATAATATCATATTATTAACTAATGTATTTTTAAATAAACATGCTTTCAAGTTTCTAATGTTTAAATAATATAGAAATTGTATTTTAAAAGTTAATCTAGTAATTTTAATATAAGGTAAATTTTATATAATTATAAAATTATACTAAAAAAAGCGACACCTGTGAGGTTTGAACTCACGCGGGAAATTCCCAATGGCTTAGCAGGCCATCGCCTTAACCACTCGGCCAAAGTGTCTTACTATTATCGAGTTAAATCTTATTTAAATCTACTTTTACTTTTAATATCATAAAATAAAGAAAATTATTCATAAAACATTTGTAGTTATTATTTCAGATTTTTTATATAACTAAAGCTTAAATATAAGTCTCTTAATGCTGATGTAATTAAAATATTTTAGTATCAATACTTTTGTGTAATAAAATTAAGTTTTTAGCAAGATATAATAACTATTAAGCATTCTTAACTATGAATAAAATGGGTAAAATGACCATTTGATATGTGATAGAGATTAATTAATTAAATATATAATAATAATTATTTTATTTTATCTTACTTTTTAATTTAATTTTTTAAGATTATAACTCTAATTTATTTATTTTCAAAAGTGGTTTAAACGTTAAATCTTCACTTTAGAATTCTTCTTTTTGCTTGAAAATTTTTAATTTTCTAATGTTTGCATAATTTTATTCAATAAATAGCTTTTAATCTAAACGTTCATTCTTGTTAGATACTCTAGTTAAAAAAAATTATTTTCCTTTCTAAAGTTTTCTATAGCAAACAAGATCTTTTTTCACTATCATGAGAACCCATTAAAAAGATTGAAGATTTTTGCTTTTCTTAATATAATCCTTGTTTACTATTACTAGGAAAAAATGTAATTAATTTGCTTACTATAGCAAGAATTACTAAAGATAGAACAAAACTTTAATTTATTTTATGATTTTAGTCAAAATAAAGCTAATTTTCATTAATAAATTAATTTTTTTATAAATTAAATATATATTTATTAGGAGTTTATATACATTAAAATAGACCTATTTTATCATTATAACCTAACAAAATATTCCAACTTTATGATCTGTTAAGTTATAGCTAAGAAATCGACGAAACAACCATACTAAATTACTATATTTCTACTTATAGCGTGCTAAGTAAGGCCTATATTTTACTAAGGAATTTTTTCTTTTTATATAATTATATTTTTTAATCAAAGCTTCTGTATATCAGAAAATACCTTTTAGGAATTATTTAGCAGAAGTTTTAGCCTTTATTGATATTATTTGTTAGCTTCTGACTCAGAAATTTTCTATTATTTATAGTACTAAATTTATCAGCAAAAATTCACTACAAAAACAAAATCTTTTATGATAAATTTATAGCGGTCAAAGCGTTTAACTGGAACCTAAATAAATTGTATAGCTTGAAGTGCTTTTTCCATATATTGCTGCTTTACACTTTTAACATTAGCTTGTTTAACTTTTTTAAGATAAGCATCCAGATATTATATTAATTAAATTATTTAGTTGAAGTAGGTTCTTTGCCAATATCTCTAATACTACATCCTATACTATTTAGTATTTTTATTCCATTTATGAAATGTAAATCTGGCTGATTTATTTACTTCTTTACTAGCAGAAACGATGAGAGTTTCTCTGAATAGCAATCTAAATAAAGGAATATCCAAGTGAGTTTATTGAATATTAAGGATATTTTGTTATAAGGAATTAGAGTTGATAGAGTATGTGATTAAGCATGATTAATTAATGAATATTGTAGAAATCTTGTAATTAAATTAGCCTTTCAAAATAGAGCAATCTCATAATAAAGTGTTCTTATTCAAACTTGTGAAATAGTTTCTTTATTTAACTAGTGATTTTCTTATCTACATCTTATAAAAATAATTTAGATAATAAGGCTCTATATTACTATCCATTTTATAAACTTTGTATGTTTAAATCTAAATTAGAAAAGCTTAATGAAGAGCATTACTAAATATAGAAAAGAAATAGTGTAATGATTTAGTAAATGAGTGAGGATTTAAGTTGCTATACAAAAATAGTGTAAGAGTTAATAAAAATAGGCTTATAAAATAATTGGCATTATTACTAAAATATATCCTACTATCTTCTATTACTTTTTAGTTATATCTTTATCTATCCAATTTAAATATCTAATTATATTGAATAGACCAAGATAATAAAAAATAATATTAATTAAATAATAAGCTAGTATAGGCTACCCTTTTAACTTGAGATACTGACTATTTTATTTCAGATAGTTATTATTTTATTTATTAAAATAATATAAGAATAGTTGTAACTAAATATGCAAAAGAGTGTACTAAGAATTTAAATTATATAAATAGTTTATACTTACCTAATTAAAGCCAAATTATAATGAACCTATAATTTAAAAACTATTTAAACATTATATATATCTACCACTAGTGATCTAGTCCTATATTACTTCGTTGCCAACGAAGAGATACTAGCTCTTTTACCTTTTTAAAATATTTGATTATAGCTTTTATATTAAAAATGTAGCGCTCAGGTGTTTATTCCAATATCTCTGGAATATTAAGGAAGTGATATAGCTTTTATAGGTAATTATCCTTATACATAAATAGGAAGTTATATAATGCCTATTAATTGACTTGATTTAAGTATATTATACTAAATAATTAGTTAATACAAGTACTATTCTATTCTTTATTTCCTTAAACTTAAAAATTAATATTTTCTTAATTTAGTTTTTATAATAAAAGTGAGACAAAAATCAATAAACGCTGAATGCTAACCAGAAAATGTTTAAGTAGATTATTATTTACTCTATACAAAGTACTCCAAGTTAAATTCATCAATTTTAAGAAAAGATCTTATTATAAAATTAAGCAAATAAAGGAAATTAAAAGTAAGTTAGAAAATGAAAATAAGCTTTAAAAGAGTATAATCATTAAATAAAATCTAGAAGGTAAAAATTAAAGAAATAAAGTAGAAAGATAACTAATATAATTAAGTATTTCCTCTATGGTCTACAAATATTTTATCTCTTTTTTATTTAAAAAGCTTTAATAGCTTTTATTTAGCTTCCATTCTAAAATAATAAACTTAAGGAAACTAAATTATTAATAAGCTTTATTTCAACTTATTTAAGTTAGATGCTAATTAAACGACTCTTAATTTATTATTATAAGTAAATAAATAAAGCAACAATATAGATCCTATCCTTTAAACTTTTTCTTGAAATAGTTTAATTTTCTGATTTAAAAAATAAGGCTAGCCTTATAATAATCAGCTTTATGAATACTAGATATATAATTTTATAGCTACTAGATGATATAAGTTTAGAGAATAAATTCCTATTATAAGCTTAATTATTATTATAGATTAACTATTCATAATTATCCCTTTTTGTATATTCGCTATATTAGATATTCTACTTATACCTCATAAATTTAAAGTGGTTTTAAGTTATTTTTTAATTAGCTGTTCAAAGAGTTCTAGTAGATATAAAGATAGATTTAATGCACTAAACAATAATAAAATAGGAAAAGCTTTAATACTTGACTTAGTTAGCTTAATAGGTTAATCTATTATTATGCCAAGTTTCTATAACTAAGTAAGATAAAAGTGATAAAGTTATAAAAGTATGAATGCATAGCTTAAATATGACATGCATTTAACTTAACTGCTATATAAGTAAAATATAAAAATACTAAATTATAGAGAAATAGTCTAATAGTCTGATAATCTTTATATTTATTATTATTTCTGCTATTTCGTTTATACAAAATCATCCTTTTTAATATCTATAAATGGAGACTGCAAAATAAGATTTAGCTCTTTATTAAGATTTAATCATTGATACCTTAGAGTTAGAAAAGGGAGATATAATTGCCCGTGGTAGATTTGCTATTGTATACAAAGGAAAAAAAAACGGAAATGTTGAAGTTGCTATAAAGGAATTAATCAATCAAAATGTGACTGAAGATGTAGTTTGCGAATTCTCAAAAGAGCTTTAAATATGAAGAAATCTTTCTCATTCAAATGTGGTTTCATTATATGGATGCTGTCTTTCTCCAATGAGTTTGGTTATTGAGTTAATGTAACAATCTCTGTAATAATTTTTGCGAAGCAAGTAAGAGATCCCATGGGAGTTTAGGTATAAAATAAGTTAAAATATAGTACATGGATTACAATACTTGCATGATTTAAATATAATACACAGAGATTTAAAGAGTAATAACATACTATTGGATGCTTAATATAATGCCAAAATTACTGATTTTGGTTTGTCTAGAATAAAGACTGAATCTATGGCTTTAAGTACAACTCAACAAGTAGGAACAACTAGTTGAATGGCTCCAGAATTATTTAGCCCTTAACCCAATTACAGCAAGTAGTCTGATATATATGCTTTGGGAATGGTTTTTTGGGAAATAGCAGCAAGAGTTATTCCTTTTGAGACTGCAAATGACTAGGTTGTTATATTTAATGTTTTAGCTGGTGAAAGAGAAGAGATCCCAGAAGATTGTCCCGATTATTTTGCTTAACTAATAAGAGGTTGTTGATAATAAGAGCCAGAAACCAGATTAAACTTAGAGATAATAAATTAAGCTTTATAATGTCTAGTTGATTAAAGGCCTATACCGCCAGAATTAGATGCAGTAATAAAATAAAAATATCCAAGTTAGCCTAAGAATCCTTCTTAAAGTTTTACAAATATATTTAATTAAGAAATTGAAGAATTTCTTTAAAAATTCAAAGAGCAACTTATAACTGTTGAGAACATTTAGTTCAGCCTAATAAATAAGCCAGACTTTTTAACATAAGGAGATATCATTTAATAGTTAATAACAGTGAAAGAAGATATTATAGACGAAAATTTATTAGGGATAATAGATGCATCAAAATGCAGTAGTGAGATAGATTTAGCATCAGCTAATGCAATAACAATACTTAATTATAAAAGTTACTAGTTTAAGGAATAAGATTTGATAGATATAAAAATAAAAGGAGCAGATTTGAGCAACTCATATTTTGAGAATTGTAACTTAAGTAAAGCAAATTTATAAGAAGTTGATTTTAGAAATGCTAAAGTCATTAACTGTCGTTTTGATAATGCAAATCTAAAAAGTGCAAATTTAAGAAATGCTTAATTCATTAATTGTATTTTTGAAAATGCTGATATGACTAATATTATTTTAGACTAAAAAAACAAATTAAAAGGTCATAAAGGTTTCATCTGTTCTTTAGCATTATCAGCTGACAATAAGTGGTTAATATCAGGAAGTTTAGATACTACAATAAAGATTTGAGATTTTACAAATAATAAGTTGGTAAATACATTAAGCTATCATTAACAAGCTGTATTATCAGTGGCAATATCAAATGACAACAAATGAATAGTATCAGGAAGTAAGGATTAAACAATTATGATATGGGATTTTCAAGCTAATACGATAAAGAAAATATTGAATGGTCATACATCTTCTGTATATTCTATAGTAATAACAAGTAATAATAGATGAATGGTATCAGGAAGTTAAGATGCAACAATAAAGGTATGGAATCTCGAAACTTATGAGTAAAAGTTTACATTAAATATTAATTTTAATATCTTTTAGATAGCATTATCATATGATGATAAGTGATTAGTATCAGGAAGTGACGACAGTACTGTAAATATATGGGATTTCTAAAATTAATAGTTATAGAGTATAATGATAGGCCATACACATATTGTTAGATCAATTGCAATATCAAATAACAACAAATGAATAGTATCAGGAAGTGGTGATACAACGATAAATATATGGGATTTATAAACTAAAGAGTTAAAGAAAACATTGACTGGTCATTCAAAAATAGTTAATTCAATAGCGATTTCAAACGACAATAAATGAATAGTATCGGGAAGCGCTGATGGAACTATAAAAATTTGGGATTTTGTAAATGGTTAATGCAAATTAACATTATAAGGTCATAAGGGAGGAGTATTAAGTGTTATGATAACATTTGATAAAAAATGGATTATTTCAGGAGGTAAAGAATAAGAGCAAGGTTAAATAAAAAAGTGAGAATTTTAGAGATCATTATTATCATAAATGCAAGGATAGTAAGAATAGTAAGAGAAGGTAAGTAAAAATTTTATGTTTTAAAAAGTTCGATTTTGATGATTTATATGGAAAGAAAGAAATAATAGTAAAAGGAGGTAGTTTTAACAACATTATTGCGAGTGAAGAGAACAAGAAAAAATTAAAAAAGAACTGTAAAATATTTTGAGAAGGAGAAAAACTTAAGAACTTAAAAATTTAAAAGCAAATTTAAATAAAAATCTCAAAATGTCTATTTATAGAGTATCAATAACCTATTTTTTAAAATATAAAATATTCAAGTAGAATTAAATGTTTTTTATGTTTAATCTAAGCAAGATATAAGCAAAAAAAATAGAGCAAAAAAAGAAATAGAGATTAATTAGAAAGAGAAAGATTGATTAAAAATAATTTATTTAGATAATTAATTTCTCTATCTTTTTGAATTAGTGGATACTTAAAATTATTTAGTTACAAGATAATAAAATTTGATATAGAATGAAATATTTAAATTAAAACAAAGATATTTTGAATTAAGTATAAGATATATTCAATTAGAACACAAACATAGTAATTAATAGTGAGAAATTCAAATAATTCTGAGTCTTTTTGTCCAATTTAGTACTTTTAAGAATCCTTTCTTTTAATTAAATTAATTATTACTTCTTCAGTGATTTTTTTTAAATTTTAGACTTATAAAATGTATAGCTTTATTATATATCATCTTAAACTATAAGAATTTCTAACTTAAAGATATTTAAGTTTTAAATATTTTTAGTAAAGTTTCTAACACTATAATATTTCATTTGCTTACAGTTTTTCTGTCTCTAATCTAAGTTTATCTTTAAATAAAATAAATAATTTCCTTATTACTTAAGATCTCTAACTATAATTTCTATTCAAAAGCAAAATGTTTATTTATTGAGATACACAATGATGCTTCTCTTTATACATCTTCTACTATTTAATTTACTTTTTTATCTTTATTCTTTTAGAGACTAACATTAAATCAACTCTTTAATTTTAAAATCCTTATTTTTTTAATTAGAGATAAATGCAAAAAAAGTTGAGATTAAGTAATAAAGAAAGTAGATAACTTCAAAATAAAATAAAAATAACACAAGAATGAAGTGCTCATACAAAAGAGTGACTTAAGCGTTTTAAATAGCATGTTGAAAAAAAGATTTCAATCCAAGATAAAATTTAGATTTTTAATTAGCTCTATCACTTCTAGATCTAAAACTGCATATTTATAAATAATAGCAGAATAAGAAGATTGTATTGAGAAAAATAACTTAAAATTTTAGCTTTTTTCTAAAATTAAATTAATAAAGAAATTGAAATAATCTCAAAAATATAATCTTAAATAAAGAGCATAGTTGTAGACCTATATTCGAAGATGTAAGGGATAATATTAATCCAGTTTTAATATTTGAAATAAATTTTTAATTTCAAATTATTTTATTAAGTTATTTAGATCGTATAAACATAACTTGCTTAAAAATATCTTAAAGCATAAATTATTCTGAGAGACTAGTTTATTTATTAATTATTTATTTAAAGCACATAAATACGTAAATAATTCCTAATCTATTAATTATTAATCTACTCAGTTAGAAAAGAGTAAATGTTACATAGTTAAAGAGGAAATAAATAAAAGTATAATCCAGTCTTTCTTTAAGAGGAATATGAACTATTTAAATTAAATTATAGCAACTTTATATTATAGGATATAAGCTTAAATTATGTATCATAATTTTCAATTTCATTAAATTCTACTTTTAGTTTCCTTTTATCTAGATTTCTCACTTATATACCTTTAAAATTTAGTTTTAAAATTAAGAATAATCACCATTTTGTGAAAATGAAAAGGGATAAAGAGAAAAATAAAATTTTTATAGATTTAGTTTTGGTGGGTTATATAATTTAATAGCTAAAGAAAAATATTAACTCTATCTACTATGTATATTATATATAAAATCATACTACTAATAAACTAAAAATAAAATGATTATATAATATGAAGAAGATAAAAAGAAAGTTAAGATTATTTGTTTATTCAGAATTAAAAATATTACTAAGATTTTTAATAAATTCATCAAGCTCTTCATAAGATGATAATATCAGGTCCTATTCTTTGTTTTTAAATATTTATAAGCTTGGAACTAAAAATGCAGAAGGTTATGTAATATCTTTTATAATTTTATAATTGTTAGGTAGAAAAAATTTTTGATATTCTTAACAATAATTTGAAAAAATTCAAATATTTGGATTGCTTATCTCTGTAAAGATAACTAAATACTTTTTGGAAAGTTTACTAGTATTAAAAACTATGAAATGATATATAGAGATACTTTATTTATGATTTCAAAATTGATTTAGTCTCATATTAATATTAATAAATTTAAATAATTTAAGAAAAAAATAAGAATAAAAAAGATGATAAAAATTTTTAGGAGAAATGAATTAATTAAAGACTAATAAATTTTAACTCCAGAAGTATTAAATTTAAAATAAGATTGCTATATTTAAAAATTATTAAACATTAAAGTTAAAAATACACATAGTCAAAATTATTAAGTCTTATTTTAAAGGTATTATTTCCCTGTTTTGTTTTTTTTTTTTTCTTAAAAATTTTTTATTTGAATGATAAAAATTGATAAAAAGAAGAAAATAAAATAAAATATAAAAAGACGAATCGCAAAAAAGAGGAATGAAAAATGATGAGATCTAGATAATTTTAAATAAAATATAAAAAATGAATATTAAAGTTTTATATAAAGGTTGGAATTATCATAATAAAAAACTTTAAAAAATTCTTAGTCTAAAATTTTGAAAACAGGATAAACTATTAATCTTTCATCTCAAGAAAATATTAAAAATCGTTATCAAGCTTTGATAATTTAACTAGAACCATATATAGATTAATATTATCTTTCTAAGCTATTAATATTGTATTAAAATAAAAAAAGAGATTATTTTATAAAATCAAAATTAAATTGTAAAAATTCTTCAAGATATACAATGAGAAGTCTTATTAAAAAAAGGAATAAAAAAAAATAAAAATTTAGAAACTCTAATAAAATAAAAAAGAACAGACAATATTAGATCTAAAAAATATTTAACTTAAAATGTTAGCGATCCATAGAAAAATATCCATAAAAAAATAATAAACTTTTAGAAAAAAAGATTGCTATAAAGAAGAATATTAAAAAAAAATTCTCGAAATATCTTTACGGAAAAATAAAAGACGAAGAAAAAAAATAAAAAATTTAAAAAGAAAAAAAGAAAAATAAAAATTGAATTAAATTAGTAATTGTTAAATTTTTTTTAGTATTAACTAATAGAAGTTTATATAAATTATTTTTCAAAACTTATGAAGGATAATGTTAAATCGTCTGCATTAAACTTTTAGTCAATAAAGAGATAAAAGTAAATAAGAAAATGCATCAGCCGGGAATCGAACCCGGGTCACTTCGATGGCAACGAAGTATTCTACCACTAGACCACTAATGCTTGTTATATATCCTTCCTTCAAATATTTTTAAACTGAATTTCTCGAAAATATTTTCAAAAAAAAGCGACACCTGTGAGGTTTGAACTCACGCGGGAAATTCCCAATGGCTTAGCAGGCCATCGCCTTAACCACTCGGCCAAAGTGTCTTCTATTATCGAGTTAAATCTTATTTAAATTACTTTTAAAGTATATTAAATCAGATTTTTCTACATAAAGATTGTTTGTTAAGTTTGGTTTTATTTTTTATTTCATTTTTTTCTTTATTTACTTCTTTATTTTTAACTTAATATTTTATTGATAATTTTCATTTTGTGAGATATTTTTCTTAATGTTTATAATTTTTTGCATTAATTTTTTTTTTTACTTTCTTTTTTTTAATGTATCATACATATTTTTTATTATTTTCAAACTTTGTTTAAATCAGCAAATTCTTTTTTTTACTTTCTATTTTTTTTTAATAATTTTAGGATTTTTTCAGTAAATTAAATTTTTTTAATTATTTTTTTTAAGTTTCTTCAATTTTATTTCTTCAAAAAATAAATTTTTTATTCTTTATGAATTATTTAGATCAGATATAATAATCTTATAAATATTTTTTTTATAAATAGATTTTTTATTTCAATAAAATTAATTTTAAATTTTTTCGTTTGGTCATGCTATCAGGATAGACTTTTAAATTTTTTCTATAAAGATTAGTTCTTTTATTTTCTAATTTCATGATATAATGTAAATCTTTCCTTTTCTATGCTAAAATTTTTAAATTATTTAAATTAAAAAAACTTAGATTTATAGTTATTATGAAATTAATTTCTTATTTTTCATTTTAAGCAATAAAATAATTCAAAAATCTTATTCTTAAAATAATAAATTAAAAAAATAATTTTTTTATATATTAATTTAATTTTTTTTGTTTAAAATTGTTTATTTATTTGTTAATTTAAAGGGTTAAATAACAAATTTAATTTAGAAATTATTATTTTAATTTTTTCTTTAAATAAAATTCAATTTATTTCGATAAGATCAAATGAAACCACATTTAAAAAATAAACTTCACTTATAAAAAATTTTATGTGATATAGTTGCTTTATTTTATGAGTTCATAAAGTTTATTAATTTTTATTATTAATTATTCTCAACTCTCTTAGTTTTCTATAGACTCTACAATATATTTTGTATTTAGTTTATTTAATTATTTTTATGATTTTAAGTATTAGCTAATTTTAGATAAATTTACTATGGTAAATGAAAAAAATACCTAATTTTCTAATATTCAACTTATCTTACTTAGCTTATTATTTCCTGTATTGTTCAAATTATCTACATCGATAATATTCTAAATGCCTATTTTTTTAAGATAATAGAGACAATTTTATATCTAAGTATAAATACATAAGATAATTTAGAAGTAAACAATGGATTATATTTAGCTTAATTACAAAATATAAATAAACTATAAAATTAATGGGATATAGAGAAATAGTCTAATAGTCTGATAAAGCTTTCATGTTTATTATTATTTCTGGTATTTCTATTATTTAAAAACTGTGCTCTCCAGTACTTTTAAATGGATAACATCGATTATGATTTTATCATTGAAAGCTGAAAATTAGAAAAGGGTGAAAAAATTAGTGGTGGTGTCTTTTGCAATGTTTATAAAGGAAAACGATAAGGAAATACTGATGTTGCTATAAAGGAATTAATCAAGCAAAATGTGACAGAAGATGTAGTCAGCGAGTTTATAAGAGAACTATAAATATTAAAAAATCTTATTCATTCAAATGTGGTTTTATTATATGGGTACTGCCCTTCCCCGATGAGTCTAATTATGGATTTAATGTAGCAATCTCTTTGATAATTTCTACGAAGTTAGCATGAAATTTCATGGAATTTAAGGTATAAAATAAGTTTTAATATAGTATAGGGATTGCATTACATACATCTTAAGAATATAATACACAGAGATCTAAAGAGTAATAACATACTATTGGATTCTTAATATAATGCCAAAATTTCTGATTTTGGTTTGTCTAGAATAAAGACTGAATCTATGGCTTTAAGTACAACTTAACAAGTAGGAATAACTAGTTGAATGGCTCCTGAATTATTTAATATCTAGCCTAAGTATAGCAAACAGTCAGATATATATGCTTTGGGAATGGTGTTTTGGGAAATAGCAACAAGAAAAACTCCTTTTGAGAATAAAAGTGATTAAGAAATTATATAATGTGTTTTAAATGGAGAAAGAGAGTAAATCCCATAAGATTGTACTGAATATGCTAGATAATAAAAGATTGCTGGGAAAAAGTGCCTGAACAAAGAATTTATTTATAGTCTATAAATAAAAAATTAGAGAGTTTATTATAGTATAGTTGTTAGGAACTAGATTAAAATAAATCGACAAGATAATAACTAAGTAATTTAAATATATTATAAAAAATAGAAGAAAAAGAAGAAGAAAAAATAAATAAAGAAATAACTGAAACATTAAATGAACAGGTTGTTGAGCTTTCACCATAAATTGAAGGTTTTATAAATATAAGCCGTTAAGAAATAGCAGAATTTCTTTAATAATTTATAGGATAACCGATATTTATTGAAAATATTTAGTCAAGCATATTAAATAAAGCAGGTTTGGTAAAAAATACGGATATCATTTAACAAATATCGAAATTGAATGAAAATAAAATAAATTAAAGTTTATTAGATGTTTATAAGCTTCAAAATGGAGTAGTGAGATAGATTAAGCATCAGCTAATTCAATAAAAATACTAAATTATAAAGGCTACAAGTTTAAGTAATAAGATTTTAAAGGAATAAAAATATAAGGAGCTGATTTGAGTTAATCATATTTTGAGGAATGCAAATTGAATAGAGCAAATTTATAAGAGGTTGATTTTAGAAATGCTAAAATCACTAAATGTAAATTTGAAAATGCTGATATGACTAATATATTTTTAGGTTATGATAATTTATTGACAGATCATAAAGACATTATTTGTTGTATAGCATTATCAGTTGACAATTATTGAATAGTATCAGGAAGCATAGATACTACAATAAATATTTGAAATTTCAAAAATAATGAGTTAAAAAGTACGTTAAACGGTCATTCACAAGCAGTATGATCTGTGGCAATATCAAAAGATAAGAAATGAATAGTATCAGGAAGTTAGGATAAAACTATTAAAATATGGGATTTCGAAACTAAAGAATTAAAACAAACATTGACTGGCCACACATCTTCAATATACTCAATAGCAATATCAAGTGATGATAGATGAATAGTATCAGGAAGTAAAGATAAAACAATAAAAGTATGGGATTTCTATACTCATTAGTTGAAGTTTACATTAATCAGTGACACTAAAATCTATTAATTAGTATTATCAAATGATAATAAGTGAATAGTATCAGGAAGTAATGACAAAGTTATTAATATATGAGATTTTTAAACTTAATAGTTAAGGAATATAATGAAAGATCATAAACTCATTATTTGATCAGTAGCAATATCACATGACAATAAATGAATATTATCAGGGAGTGAAGACAAAACGATAAAAATATGGGATTTCAAAATTTCAGAATTAAAAAAAACACTAACTGATCATTCGCAAACTGTCTATTCAGTAGCCCTTTCTAGAGACAATAAATGAATAGTATCAGGAAGTAATGATGCAACGATAAAGATTTGGAATTTCTTAACTGGCTAATGTATGTCAACATTGTAAGGTCATAAGGGAGGAGTAATAAATGTTAAGATAGCATCCGATAACTAATGAATTATATCAGCAGGAGGAGAATAAAAATACGGTGAAATAAGAAAATGAGAATTTTAAAGAATATTAGCATTTGCAATTCAAGGATGTTAAGAGTTGGTAAGCAAAAATTTATAAATATTTATAGAAATTTGATGAATTGTAAGGAAAGTAAAAAATATATGTAAAAGAAAGTAGCTTTAACAATATAAAAGCGACTGAAGAAGATTTTAAAAAAATTAAGAATAAATGCGTTATATTCTGAGAAAGATAAATTCAAAAATTCAAAAATTTAAAAATTTAAACACTAAGTAAAATTGAATGTTTTTATGAATAGTCAAAAATAAGAATTAAGTATAAGAGATTAGAGATAAGATGAACAAAAAGAAAATAAATAAAATAAGTTTAAAATAAAAAAAAATCTATTTAATAGTTCAGATCTCTACTTTTTCGAAAGGATAGATATTAAAATCGGTTAGCTACTAATAATAGAATTTGATATAAAATCAAAAGGTATAAATGAAAATAACAATTTAAGTATATCATACTTTTCTTCATAAAGAAGCAGAAATGCTGATAATTAATAAAAGCAGGAAAAATTCTTTCTACTTTTCTCAAAAGAAATTTCTTTCTTGAAAAAATATAAATTTTTTTTTCTTAAATTTAAACATAAGAAATTTCTAGTATTTTTACATTTGTAACATGCAACTATAAAAGTTTCTTGCTTTAAAACTATGAAAATGTTTTAATTTTATAAGTCAATCTTACACTCAAAATAGTTAATTTTCGTTCATCTTTAATCTCTTATTAAAGTTTATCTTTAGATGAAATTTAATACTAATTCTTACTAGAGTTTTTTAACCATATTTTCCATTTTAGAACAACAAATTTTCTATTTCATATATAAAATCGATTTTTTCTTTACTTTCTTTTAATGCTTCAAATAAAATTTTCAGTTCTAGCTTTAAATAAGCTATTTAAATCAAGTAAGCGTAATTTGCTTAAAAATATCTTTATATATGAGTATTTTGAGAGAATATTTTGCTGATAAAGTTTCTTATTTCAAGCATATAAAGTACATAAGTGATTATTTATTTATGTTTATTAAATTATTCAACCAGAAACAAGAAAACATATGTATAGTTAAAGAATTAATTAAATAAAAATATCAATACTTTACTAACCTTAGCATAATACGAATTTATTGAAGATAGATTATATCAATTTTATTTTTATAGGATTATATGCATAAACTTTCTATCATATGCTTTGCCTTTATTAATTCTATTTTTAGTTTACTTTTAAGATTTCAATCATTCTAGTCATTTATTTTTTTATTTTAAATTTTGTTTTAAAATTAAGAAGAATAATCATTTGAGGAAAATAAGAAGGAATATAGAGGAGAAATTAAATAAATAACCTAAGAGAAATGATTTTATTCTGTCTCTGTATATTTTTTGATTTAAAATCTTTTAGTTTGCTTAAATATAAAATTACTTCATAGTTTGTAGAGGAAAAAGAAAAATGTGATATAAGTTTTAAGCTAGCTATTTATATACATTAAAATAACTCTTAGGTGTCTAATAAATTCATCCACTCCATATTACGCAAGCATGCAATGCTAGTTCTTAATATGAAAAAATCATTCTTTGTTGAACTAGAAGTTTTTAAAGTTATGGAAGTTTAATTTCACTCTATCACACTTAAGCAAAAACCGTCTTTATTAATGTTAAATATAATTGAAAAATTATCTCTAGATCTTGAATTATTATCTTTGAAAAAAAACTTAAATTTCATATTTAAACCTTTCTAATACTAGATACATTTAAATGATAATTAGAGATATTTTCTTTAACATTAAAATCCAATTTTCCGATTTAATATTGATACTAACTATTCAAACTTTCTTAAAAAATAAAAATAACAATATATAGCATTATTAGATTGTTCTTAAAGAACTTAAATAAATAAAAGACTTATAAACCTACTAGTAATTATTTTCACATAAATGACTAATATATGAATTAAATGTAATTAATGATTATATTATCAAACATTAAAGCAGCAACTAAAATTATTAATAGTTATAATTGCATTAATTATGTTTATTGCTTATAAATAATTAAAATATTAATTATATCAAATTGTAAAAAATAAAAGAAATTTTCAAAATGTGTATAACAATAAATAACAAGAAATGTATAAGATTTATACTGCTGATAGTTCAAATGAGTTAAAATTTTAAGATTTTAATTTTAATAAAATTAAAAATTAATTAAAAATCCAAATTCTTTAATTTAAATATCTTAACTAATTTAAAATAAAAAATCTAAATTTTTTATTCTCTTTAAGATTAATTTTAAATCTTCAAGATTTTTTAAATTTCATTAATGTTTCTTAAAATGTTTACAATAATTTTGGATTTAAAACTGAATTTTTTTTAATTTATTGATTAGTTTAATATTATATTATATTATATATAATATAATATAGTTTTTCGAAGGTGATCAACAAGGTCATCTTCATCAGAGGTTGGAGAAGTTAAGTACCCACAATCGACTTTAAGTTTTCCTCTGCTTTGGTTTGACCTCGAGACATAAGATTCTTAGACCTTCGGCACTGGCTTAGTTTAGCTTTAATTCTGGAACGAAAAAGAAATAATATTGCGAGCTTCATCAGAGGTGGGGAATTTAAGTACCCATAATCGACTTTAACTCTTCCTCTGCTTTGGTGATGCAATGAGACACAATCCTACCATGTCCTTGGACCTCCAACAAGTATTAAAGATTACGAGTATTCTTAAATAATATCAGTATTGAACATTTTTATCAGTACTGAATATCTATACCAGTAAGAAACATTCTTGTCAGTATGAAACATTTTTTTTAAAGAGCTGCGCACCAACGAGAGTGCTACGCGCTCTATAATCAAATTTATTTATAAAGTTTAAATTAAATAATCTTTTTGTATATTTCCCTAATTTTTTACATTTTGATACAGTTCCAAATATTAAGGTCTTATATAAAGTTAAGTCACTAAAATAAAAAATAATGAAATGGGAATAAAAATTAATTTATAAAATAACTAGTGAGTTTAATTTAAAAACTTAGATACTAATATACATTTTAGTTAATTATTTTGATTTATATTTATTATTCTTTTTTAAGTATTAAAATAATATGATATTATTTTAATATAAAATTGTAAAAACTCCTAAATTTAAAATTTTTGGATGATAAAAAAATGGAAGGATTCAAAAGAGGTTTCTACACCACCTCCAAAAAGTAGGAGAGGAAACCTGAATCCAATCTTTGATAGTCTTCTTACCTTTAACCCTAACCTTTTTCTTAATTCTAACAACCTGAAGAGGAACAGAAACAAGCTCAGAAGACAACACATGAGATAAATCCAACCTTAGAAGAGAAGCCCAGAAAGCAGATGAAGTCTACTCTGCACCAGGAGGTCTCAAAGTTCAATCCTTCTGGCCAGATGAGCATGAGACAGCTCATCAAAGTGTTACTAAACCTCCAGGAAGAGGTTAGGAAACTGAGAAAGGACAATGAGAAATTGATGGAAAAAATCTACCTAGCGGAAAGAATAGAATCCAGACTTATGTCCTAAGAAAGAGAACTAAGCGCTTTCTGAAACATATCTTAAGACCAGAGTAGCTAATCCTAAAATTAGCTTCAGAAACAATCTGATATGAGTATTAGACTGGAAATACTAGAAAAGAAATTAGATGAACAAAGGGGAGATCCAATGATGATTGAAGAGACTAATAGGAAGACTAAGGTTAAACTCCAAAAAGTAGTGAAGAAATGTTACTACTGCAATTCGACAGAACACTTATGAAAATGCTGCAAGGAATTCCAAAATTTCAAGACGTAGTACTGGAATAAATAAAGAACCATACAAGCACAGTAGAGGAAGAAAAAACAAATGTAGTAGAAAAATAAGTGAAAGATTATACTTAAATGAATAAGGATACATTTACAAGAGAAAATTTAATTAGAAATAAGGTTAGATCCGGAAATGACAAGAGTAATGGGAGGAGAGAGGAGTAGAGACATCTAAAACTTTATTTTTAACAATGGAGCAATCTGGTGTCCAGCATGAAGAGGTGAAAATCCTCGAAAATTGCTAAACTTAATTTATCCTATTATTTAAAATTTTTGATTAGAGATATATCTAGTAAAACATAATTCAAAATATTTTATTTACTCTTCATTTCGTAAAAATTAAATGGTAACTAAGAAATAGAACCTCTCTCAATAATTACATAAAAATTAGGAATTATAATTTAATTTATATCGAATTAGAACCTTAATAAGATAAAGAACTATAATCAAAGGAAACTATTGAAAAATAAATTCATTAAAGAATATCAAATCTACCATAAGATTTAAAGTAACTAAGTTAAAATTTTAAAATTATAATAGATACTAGAAAAAATAGATGATGAATTAAATTGTTAATTTCAATCTATAGAGGTTACAATAAATAACATATAATCGTAAATGATATATAAATTGGATGAGATTTACAAATAATTAAATTAAATTAAATTCCTAAATTTTTTTATTTTAGTTTCCTTAGTTTCAAGATAAAATAATAGAATTTAAGAAAAATGATCATAGTAAAAGGAAATTATTTAACAAATCAATGGATAACAGGAAAATATACCTATGGATATAGTAATTAATGAATAATAATAAATCATAAAAAGAAAAATAAGCTTTTATATATATCAAAAGCAGCATCATTATAAAAGATGATGATGAAAGAATCAAATTTATGAAAAGATTAAAAAAGCAAAGTAAAAGACCTATTTTAACTATGAAAAACATGAACCAGTTTATATATTAAACAATTGTTTATAACAATAGATTTAGTAATTTTAAAAATAATTTTTAGAAGAAATAGATTCGGCTTCAAATTCTAAACTATAAAATAATCGCAAAATAACTAAATCTTAAAATCATCTAATTCATAGAAGAAATTCTCAAAATTACTGGATGTAAAGGTCACCTTTTGAAAATATTAAACTTCTTTTAACTTTTTTTTTAGGTTTTTATGCGTTATTTTTTATCTGAATTTCAAAATATCATAAAAAATAGTAAATAGTCTTATGTACAATGCTTTTTCAAATTTTTATCTTAAAATATTCAAAAAATATTAATTTTTAAATTTTAAACATTTTATAAATTTTCAATAATACGAAATTTTTTTTATCTACATTTATTAAGTTGTTTATAGCATAATTTTTGTAAATATCAATTTTTAAACATATAAAAGAGTATTTATTTTTTAAGTGATTTAATTGTCTTAATAAAATTTATTTTAGTGAATTAATTATTTATTTTATTATTACTTTTTATATTAAATTATAATAAAATTAATAAAGCATTTAAATCTATTAATTAAAAAATATTTAATCTTTCTACTAATAAATTTGTCAAATTTTTATTCACCAATTTTCAGATTTACCAAAAAAATAGAAATAATGAGACTAAATATTTAAATAAAATTAAAAAAATAATGAAAATTTATATATATATTTACCATAAAAATTGATTTATTTCTATGAAAATTAGAAAAATCTTAGTTCTCGCTAATTATTTTATGTTTTAATATAATAATTCATTTATCTAGATTTTAAAGATTTTCTAAGTTGTAATTTTTTAATAGTTCCTTCTTCAATTTTCTAAATTTTAATATATTAAATTAAAAAAATTACAAATTTATTCAACTTTTCAAATACTAATTTTAAATGGTTTTATTATATAAAATTTATGTATAATAAATGTCTTAACATTATTGATTTTTTACAATTTATCCCTAATTTTTATCTCAACTTTTATAAAATTTATTATAAAATAATAAATAAATAAATAAATTTGATTATAGAGCGCGTAGCACTCTCGTTGGTGCGCAGCTCTTTAAAAAAAATGTTTCATACTGACAAGAATGTTTCTTACTGGTATAGATATTCAGTACTGATAAAAATGTTCAATACTGATATTATTTAAGAATACTCGTAATCTTTAATACTTGTTGGAGGTCCAAGGACATGGTAGGATTGTGTCTCATTGCATCACCAAAGCAGAGGAAGAGTTAAAGTCGATTATGGGTACTTAAATTCCCCACCTCTGATGAAGCTCGCAATATTATTTCTTTTTCGTTCCAGAATTAAAGCTAAACTAAGCCAGTGCCGAAGGTCTAAGAATCTTATGTCTCGAGGTCAAACCAAAGCAGAGGAAAACTTAAAGTCGATTGTGGGTACTTAACTTCCCCAACCTCTGATGAAGATGACCTTGTTGCTCACCTTCGAACAACTATATAATATTATAATATATTAATATTTATATTTATTAATACACTTATTATAGTAATTATCAACGAAAAATCTGAAAATAGAAATAATCATAAATAATTACATGATCTATAGTATTAAATATAGAAGATAATGTGAAAACTATTATAGATTTATTTTTATTTTTTATATATTTTAAACTTAGTAATCTATATATCTAATATTTAATATTTTAATTTATTTTTAATTATATACTTTTAAATAAATTTATTTATCACTAAATTATTTTATTAGTCTAGATTCTATTTAATATTCTTTAAAAGATAAATTTGTTCCTTAGGAAATTATTATTTTATTTTTGAAATCTGAACTTGGATTCTTAATGTAAGATGCTAATTAGTTTGTTTTATAATTTTTAAATTTAATTTTCTCGTAAATATGACGAAAAAAATTTCGAAAATTACCTAAGTTGTAAGTGTCATTTAGAATGTTTGCAAAAATAATTGAATAAATCCAAGAAAATAAGGTATGAGGATTATATTACATTTAAATTGCTCAGTCAAAAATTTAAGCATAACTATTTAATTTTTTTAATTAATTAAATTTAAATATTAAGAAATTAAATAATTTTTAGGCTAAAAAAAGAAATTCAAATATTTTTAAAATTTTTCTTCATTAAATTTTTATTTATTATATATAAATTAACTACTTTAAGAAACTAATTATTATTTTAAAGAGCGTATATAGGAAAATATTTAGTAATTCTAAAGATAAAAATTAGTTTTTTTAAGCTATTCTAAAAATTTATTTTCATGTTTTGAAATTAAATTTACAAATAAATAATTTAAACTTGCTCAATAGTTAAATTCTAAATTTAATTGAGCCTTCTTAATTAAATCTAGAAAATCAGCCTTTCATTATGCTTCAATCAGATAATTAAATGGTATCAAGATTTAATATTATTTGATTGAATAAATTTGAGAATATTCACCTTGCATCTCTTTATTTAACTTACTATAAGCTTCTAAGAAAGATTTAATGATGCATTCCTCTCAATTAGTTTAGTTATTTTTATGCTTTATAAATGTTTTTAAAATAAAGCAGTGTAAGGATATAATTGATAAGCAGCAAACGTAAAAATAATAGATTATTACTCCCATTAATAACAGAGATATTCCAAGTAAATTGGAGAAATCTATTAAATTTATTATTTTTAGCTTTCTTTTTAATTATAATAAAACATCCCATTACTCTTTCTCATTTGTCTGAATTTAATTTGCTCTAAAACTCTTTTTAAGATTTAGAACAGATTAGAACAATTTAGAAGGTTTGAAAAATTCAGATTCTAAGACTACTTTATTTAGATTAAATAGCCTTTGAATACTAATATTAGAAAGGATAAATATCGGAAAGGTATTTATAATATTAATCATCTATTTAAATCCTAGAATCTCAGCTATAATACTAAAAGTAGCAGACGAAAATAATAACTAAGAGCTATTATTAAATTAGTAAAAGCTCATATACAATAATTTAATTTTAATAGCTTAATTATAGTTGAAATTATTAAAGAGTAGCTAATTACTAGTTGATATCAATCTACCTATTAATATGGTTTTAACTTGGAATCTTTTTACTTTGATTAAAGTTTATAAAAAAGATAAATAAATTTAAAAATAGGAAGAACAGGTAAAAAATGATTAAAGATAGAAATTAGCAGTACCAATATGATGAAAAAACGAAATATAGTTTGAAATTAGCAAAATTAAAACTATTCTAAGATTAGAAAGAAATATGATAGTTTGCTAAAAATGTTTAATTTAATTTTAGTACTTTATCTATCGATTTAATTTAAGGGAAAATAAATCCTAGTGAACTAAATTTAACTATTGCAAATTTAAACTTAGCTTAAATTTTTAATTATATTAGACTAAAAAATAGTTAGAATGAAATTAATATAATAGATGAAAATCAATCACTTATGTCTTATGATTAAAACGAATCAGCTTGAAGGTAATAAACTTTGCGTTAATTTACCAGATATTTTAGTTTCTAAACTGAATTCTTTCGAAATTATTTATCTAAATGATTTGAATTTGAAATATTTTTAATTATATCCAAACATAATTTCTTAGATTTAGATATTTATCTTAATAAAGACTTAAACTGGATTGAAGGTTCATTAATCTAAAATAAATATTCTAAATTTATTATTTTTAATCCTTACCATTTTAGTGTTGATAAAGAATTTAAAGAATAATAAAATAGTAAAAAGAATTTAGCATATGAAGCTAAAATAAAAAGGCTATAAATCATTAATAATAATAGCAATATCTAATAATTTAATTTTATCCTTAAATTAATATCTAGCAAACTAACTCTTTAAATAATAATCTATACCATTTTTTATTTTTTGACTTGCTTTAGAAATTTATATAAAATGAAAATAGCATAAAGATGCTAGTTTTCGTTAGGCAAGATGTATTAGAGGAATTTTTTGATAAACAAGAGTTCCAAACTTAAAGGAGGATCGGAAATGCAAACATATATTGACACAATTGGCGATGAAAAAAATGTTAAAATGGCTTAAGCATAAAATCCATCAAGTGTTGCACCAATAGATAAATAACTTAAGCAAGAGGTATTATAGGAATTAGGAGAAAATAATTATGTGAGATTTATCCTTCCTATATGCTGTCCAAAAGTAATGTATGGTTATGAGGCCCTTCCTAACGATAAAATTGGTAAAGAATTATTTAAAGTTAAACTGAAGAGTTGCTAATGCTGTTGCTTTTGTTCATCGTGAAATTGATTTACGTATAGCAACTAATAAAAAGCAGATTTCTTGAAATCGAGTCGTAAAATTTGTTGCTGTTCAAAAGAATGATATGTATACTTGAAAAATCAAAAAATAGGATACATAAAGAAAAGTAGATGTGATTTTTTGCCTTTCAGAAATCCTAGTATAGATTTTTATGAAGTAAATAATCCAAACTAACCCAAATATTACATAGGAGAACCATATAAATGTTGCTATATGTGCTCGAAAAATTGTGGACAGTGCAATACTTGCTAATGTTCTTTATGCGACAATATTTACGTTTACTAACCTATTAGAAAATATTCTGACGATTCCCCAGTAGGAATGATTGGTAGAATGTTTCCATGTGCATGTAAAAAAAGCTGCATTAGAGAATACGCTGATATGTAAGTAAATATAGACGATCCAAGTTTATACTCCTTTGCAATGGCGGCTCTTTTTTTCATAAATACTAAATGAGACAACTAAACTTAGATTAAAACTCTTACTTATATTCTAAAATTTAATTATTCACTCATTAACTTGCATTCAAATAACCTTATATATAAATTAATTATTTTCTAGCTTTTTATTTTATCTTTGGATTAAAATAAAAAAATTTATTTTTAAATTTCTTGCTTAAATACTTGGAACCAAAGCTTAAAACATAATGAATATTTAATCTATAAAGTTATTATTATTATTATTTTATTGTTGAAATCACAAATAAATATGAACATCTTTTAATGCAGCTTCAATGAATTATTTAGTAGTCATTATTTTAATTTATGCATTCTAAAATAATATAGCCATAATCTAAGCTTATATTTATCAGAGTTACTTTAAACTTTTTTGTTATATTAATTATTTTGATTCATTTATTTGATAATATGGATTAAAAATCATTTCATCAAACCTTTACTTATGAATTTCAATTAGGTTTCAAGTATATATAGTACTTTAGGATTATGCATTTAATATAATCATAAAAAATGAAAGAACATTTTTTATCAGTTTGCTAATTAAGTGATTTGAAATTAATCAGTCTTGAAAATTCCTTAAATAAATTTGATTATAGAGCGCGTAGCACATGCTGGTGCGCAGCTCTTTACATATCTCAATATATGTCCGTTTCTTCAAGTAAGTCTTCAGGTAATAGAAATTCTTCTCTTATTAGTTACATATCTTCCTCACTTTCCTCTATGTTATCTCTTGTTCTTCTGTCTTCTATCTATCTACGCTTTATTAGATCTTTATTTCAAACTTAATTTATTTTTTCTTACATATCTTACTAATTTTCATTTCTAATTCTTTTCTTCTTGATCAAACTTTTATACACTCATAAAAATTATCCTTTTCCTGCTCTATAGTCTTTTCCTATTTCTCTTTTTCATTCAATTTTCTTTTCTATATGTCCTCTTTTCCTTTTTTCTAATATATTTTTGATATAATCTTTTATTATCAAGTCAGCTCTAGCTCTTTTTTACTCTTCTTAGGTTCTAATGAATTTCTCGAATTTGGCTGTTCCTCATATTATATCAAATAGTTCCATTCCTTATCTCTCTACTCCTATTGCTCTAAGATTTCAGATACATTATTATCTTCCTTCTTTGTATTCTGGACAGTTTTATATGATATGCCTTTCGTTTTCTCTTGCATTGCTACAGAAATGGTATTGGCTTGTCATAACTAAGTGTCTTTCTTTTAAGCAATCTAGCTCCTGTTACATCTCTTTCTTATTCTAAATAGGTAGCATATTTCTTCTTTTCTATTTTTATTATATCTCAGGTAGTTGTGTGGTCCTACATATTCATCAAATCATGCTTTTCTATATTGTAATGTTGTTATCATTTACTCCATCCTTTCTCTATCTTAATAAAATAAATTTTTCTACTAAAGCTATGAAAGAGATTGAAACTTTATCAAAGGTTTGATAAAAAAGAATCTTCTTTATTATGATTATGCGATTATAATTTCCATCTTATTATAAATAAAACAGACGGCCAATTAAGAATTATATTTAACCAGCTATTTAAAGCATAAAAATTCTAATTGATATTTAAGTTATTATTTTATTTAACTTAATTTAAATAGGATTTAACTTAACTTAAGAGATTACTGAGAAAATATTTCCAAATGATAAGACCGACTGAGGATTAACGGTTCAAGCGTTTGACCGGACTAGTCACTTCATCATAAGTAGGAAATTTAACCTGTAATTGCTTATGACGTCTTGTGCTCTGATGGTAAAGAAATGCAACCTTATTTGCAACCAGATGAATGACCTTCATAGGAATATTTTGGTATAGAGACTTTAATATCTGAAATTTTAAAAAATACAGAGCACCCTTGAGGAACTACGCGTACTTTGATCTATTTTTTTAATAGTAAAATTAAACTAGAAAAATTTAAAGTTTAATTATATTAATTAACTTAAACTACAAAATAATTTTGTAAAAAACCTTATTAATACTTATGTCATAAAGATTAAAAATTTTTAATGGTTTGTATCAGCTATTAAAATATTTATATATACCCTAAAATATAATATCAAAATGTTAATCATTAATCATTAATATATTAGCCCTTCGGCTTAAAGAAAAAGTTGCTTGGTTTGTATTCAGCTCTTCTCCTAACTTCTCCCTTTCTTGTATTTAATCCTACATCTTGTTTCTTTCTTAAATTTTTCAAGTTGCATGAGGATAAAATTCAGTAGCTCTTTCTTTCAATTCCGAGAAGTTAATTTTTGTCAGATGTTACTCATTATTCTTTTCTGTCTTGGAAATTTCCATCAAAAGTGTCCCGTTCTTTTGCAAATATAGCATTTTTTTCTTGGTCTTTGAAGTGTTATTTCTTGTCTTTCTATTTCCATGGGAGTTCCTTTTGGAGTTTGCTTCAAATTTTCTTTAATTTATTGGAATTTTGAATCTAATTTTACTCAATTTTTCTCGTCCTGCTCTCTTATTATTCAATTATCATTCTCTAATCCTGTCATTCGTTCATAGAATGAGACTTTAACTCTTTGTTCTTCCTTCTGGACTTCATCATCTTCATGATTTATGAGTTCTTTTACTATTTAAATATTTCTTCCTTCTTTGAGTTTAAATTCTCTTCGATTTTTTTTACAATTTTTTGATAAGTCTATAAATTAGCTGCTTAATCTATGAAGAGTCCATTTGTTCTATTTCAATATTATCTAAATAAAAGGCATCAGGGTCTATATTGAATTATCGTACTATGCCTTCTTCATTTATTTTTTATTTCTTTGATACTACTTTTAATTATTCCGTTGACTTTTTCAGTTTTGAATGGAGGCGTTGAGAATTTTGTTAACTTTACTAAACGGAATGTTTTTTAGATCTTCTTTGCATTCTATTATTGGCCTGAAGAAGGTTGAATTTAACGAAGTTAAAGACGTAAAATACTTCTGGTTTTCTCTCCTACTCTGAGGAGGTGGACAAAAAGCCTTCCAGAAGCTAGCAATTTTATTTTATGAACTATCAATGTGCTAATTATATTTATCCCCAGCTATTTTTCAATTTGTTTAATAAATAAAAATATAGTAAAGCTTATTAAGATGATGTAAGATTTATTTTCATCTACTGTATTATTAAAATACTTCATTCTAAAATAAAAACAATTAAGATAAAGTTTGATTCTAGCAATTCTAATTATAGCTATTAATCTGATTATAATATTATCTACAAACATATTTTATGTTCTTAAGCTTTTTCTAGGGTTAAAATTTTTGTTTGATAACTTAAATTAAATACATAAAAAAGTGAAATTAGTATCTGATAGAAAAACAAGCAATTTAATTAAGAAAAATGATAATTTCCATTTATGAAAAGCAAAAAAATTAAAATCAACTAATTATTATTTCATATTTTATAAAACCGCCATAGTTGTTCGAAGGTGAACAAACAGGGTCATCTTCATCAGAGGTTGGGGAAGTTAAGTACCCATAATCGACTTTATGTCTTCCTCTACTTTGGTTTGACCTCGAGACATAAGATTCTTAGACCTTCGACACTTGCTTGGTTTGGCTTGGCTTGACTTCTTTTATTTTTAATACTGGAACGAAAAAGAAATAATATTGCGAGCTTCATCAGAGGTGGGGAATTTAAGTACCCATAATCGACTTTAACTCTTCCTCTGCTTTGGTGATGCAATGAGACACAATCCTGCCATGTCCTTGGACCTCCAGCAAGTATTAAAGATTACGAGTATTCTAAAATTATATCAGTATTGAACATTTTTATCAGTACTGAATAATTATACCAGTAAGAAACATTCTTGTCAGTATGAAACATTTTTTGTTAAAGAGCTGCGCACCATCGAGAGTGCCACGCGCTCTATAATCAAATTTATTTATTTATCTTCAGTCATATTATGAAGAGGTAATAAAATCTTAAAATTAATAAGTTAGTTAAAAAATTATCAACCAGGGATAAAGAATAAATCTATATTAGAATAGATAATTTAAAATTGATTTGATAAAATAAGAATAAATGAAAAGATTTATAGTTATGAAATAGATGAACTAAGCATTTTTAATAAAGATATAATAAAAATAACAGCAAAGTGCTAGAGTATTATGAAATACTAATTTTTAAGAAATTAAGCAATTCTCATTTTATTATTAAATATATTTTAACTTAATTACTTAGAAATATAATTAATGTAATAGCTTTTTTTAAAATACTTAAATCGAAGAAAATTAAGAAACTATATAATTATATTGAAATATTTCATTGGTTTATGGTATTTAATATCAGTTTCATAAATGCATTATTTGATTATCTTTATAAATAAAAGCTAAATGCTCTCAACTTGGTTCTAAATAGCCTTTCTTTTGTTGAATATCCAGATTTTAAATAAATTTAAATTTAGTTAATTTAGGTTAATTATTACTATAATAATAGGTGTAAGTTATGATTTAAGAATTTCCTATTTTCAAATCAAACTTCAAATATAAAATAGAAATGAAAATTTGATATTTTGTTTATGCTTTGGTAATTAAATCAAAGGGCTTTAATAAACAGTTTAGCTGTAAAAATTGAATTAAGAAAGATGAAAAAGGTTAATTTAACTTCGGTTGTTAAAGAACTAAAAAGTTCTTAAAATATAAAGGTAATTATTTGAATGAACTATACAATTCTATTTATTATTTGATAATATTAATTTAATAGAAGAACTTAATTTATGCTAATATACTTTATAATTCCTAAATTTAGAATAATCATTTTTTCATTTTTATATATAAGAATCTCGCAAGATCATGAAAAGATAATTAAAAATTAATAAATTGGCTTATATGAAAATCTTTATAGCTATAATCTTATTAATTAATTAATTTCAACTAAAAAATTTTTGGACCGGAAACTCCTTTCCGATTGCACGACCTAACGCTCTCTTTTTATGGAATAACGGGGATATCTTGTTATGCTCCAGGCATAGCTGCTAGGGAGTTCCATCGCTATGAGAATCCAGGCTTCAAGCCCCTACCAAGAGCGGATAATCTCAAAGATAGTGTTCCCTTCAGAAAATGACTCTGACCAGGGACTTTCTCAGCGACAGGAAAGGAACTTGTTCCTAGCCAGAAAGTGTTGTCACAAAGGTCATTCTCAGCTCCCACATCTTTTCAATTATCATAATTTTTTAATTTCCTTATAATCATAATGTTTACTTATTTTAAATGCATAATCTCATTCTCTAAATTTATCTAAATTTGAGTAGAAATTAAAACTATAAAAAGAGAAAAAAGTAATTAAACTTATATAAGTAAAGAATCAAATTGTTAGCTATAAAATTAAAAGAGTATATAGAAGATGCACTTTGCTTAATCTTCATCATTTAGGTACTTTTAATGATAGTATTTAACAAATAATTAAAGGAAGAAACTATGAGGAAGGAAACTAAAATTAGTTTAAACAGAAAATTAAAAAAACGAATAAATTTTGATAGATAAATAGATTGGTAAATATTTAATTGTTTGTTATAATATGCTCAATTTAAAAAAGTGCATCAGCCGGGAATCGAACCCGGGTCACTTCGATGGCAACGAAGTATTCTACCACTAGACCACTAATGCTTGTTAATGATATTTATATAAAATATATTTAAAGCTTAAGTTTTACTTTTATAAGTAATTGTAAAATGAAGGAAAGAGGCAATTTAAGTTTTAAATTAATATCTTAGTTTATTTATCTATCAACATGCATAATAATTATGAAAAGTATTCTATAAAATAAGAATCTTATTTAAAATAAAAGACTCGTATAAATATATGGTACTATTCAACCAGAAAACTGAATTTAAAAAATTGTAAAAAATAAAGAAAAGAAAATTAAAAATAAAGAGAAAAGCCACAAAGAAAAATGAACAAAATAAAATCTTATTTAGGATTAAAGTAATGCGATTTACATATAATTTTAAAACTAATAAGCAAAGAATAAAAATTCATAACAATATAATTGCTTTGACTCTAAAAATAATTAAAGATAAATATAATTCATTTTTTAAGATCATACCCAATTTAAAATAATTCTAGCGCAAAAAAATTTTGGTATATATTAAAATTAAAGTTCCTTACCTTTAATCAATATTATTATTTAATGTTTTATTAAGCTATATCTTTCAAGTCTTTAAATATTTTAAATTAAATCGCCAAATAAAATTAATAATGAAATTGTTTTAAATTTAAGCATAAAAATAATTATAAATTTGAAATAGCTAAAGTCTTTTTGTAAAATTCCAGGTTTATTTGAGTGATTAAAAGTTTTATCTTAATTTATAGAAATTTATTTTATTTTTGCCTTTATTTTATACTTGGAATCACATCTCTTAAATAAGTTAAAACTAATTTATTTTGATTTGTTTTCTATAGTATTTTCTTTATTGATATACATTCCTTATAAATTGAATCTTTCTATCTAATTTTCTGAATTATAAATAAAGATTTTAGTAATTATTTGAATTATCTTTTAATTTATTTTTTAAGTTCTTAAATTAATTTACTATAAATATCTTTGAGTAAGGAAATTATATTTATATATTTTAGCTAGAATTATAAAAACTTTGAAATTCATATTTCCTAAAGCTTTATCTTCTTAACTCAATTCTTTCAAGGTTTCGCTTTAGTTAATATTTGTTCAAAAGTCTAAATTCCGTGAATACGATTTTCAGAATAATTATTTAATAAATTCTCCTTTTTTAAATAAGGTAGAGATTAGAGTTAATTTTCTTCTTTTTTTCATTAAAATTATTTTTGAATCATGCATTGTATATCATTGCTTAAGTATAATTTAAAAGTATTAAATTTAAGTTTCCAAAGTTAAAGCATGCAAATGCAATTTTTCTCTTAATTTACCTACTTTAAATTAAAAAATCTCTTAAAAGATTAACTAGAATATACTTCTATTATTTACTTCTTAAGGAGATGTTCTATAATCCTATATAATTTTCTTAAATATTCAAATTATTTGATGCTTCTTTATTAAATGAACAATCATCAGAACTAAAAAGTACTGAAGATTACCTATAAGATGTAGATAATTCTCACAATAATATACTTTTTATTATTTTTATTCCATTTCATCAACAAGACTCATTGAGTTAAGAATTTACCTTTGTAAAAAAAAAGGAACTAATTACTCTTTTATTTTCATCCTTTTATAAATAAAAAACTCATTTTGGAAATTTTCTTATGGCATTGCATTTCTTTAATTAATCTCTTCTTAAACATTTATTTTTAAGAGTCAAAGATAAGCTTATATTAATAAAGGGGTTTATAATGTACTTAAGTGTCTATTTTATAATGTAGATCTGAAATTATATTCGCAATAAATAAGATAGATATATAAAAACAATTATATTTGATATAAACTAATTTTAAGAAGATCTAGTTTAGTAGCAGAAGTTTTATGAACTGGCATGATTTATTTAATCCCTTTTTCTTTTATTTTAAGATCCTTTTTTAAAATTTCTATTTTCATACTTTCTTAATTATTTAATACACTGTGGAGTTTAGTTTTCTTCAAGTCACTTTAACTTAGCTCTAATTTATGGAATTAGAAATTTTAAATTTCATATGAAAGTTGTATCTTAAAAATAAAATTTAAAGGAAAGAAAGATATAGTAATTATCATAAAATAGAAGCAAGATTGTAGCAATCAAACTATCTTGACTATAAACAAGTAAATGCTAAATAGAATATATTTATCTATAAAAATAACTATTTCCTAAGAACATTTTTAAGCAATAATTATAAAAATTAAATAAAGATAAGAGATTTAAAAATTAAGCTTTTCTATCATCAAGTTACGATTTAATAGATTTAATGTAACTATTGACTGATAAGTCTTGTTTATTCAACATGAAGTAAAGCATTTTATCATAAGAATAAACACTAATTAATTTTTCTAAATCTTAATTGAAATTATAGCATCTTTTTCCGTCGGAGCTTTTATTTATAGTACAGTACTAAACTTTCTAAATTAAGATTCTATCTGCTAACTAAGTTTTCATTAAAAAATCAAACTAAAAAATAAAAAAGCTACAATGACTATTAAATAACTCATTGATTTAGTAAATAGCTAATATCAAGCACTCAAATTCTTAGATATAAAAGCTTAGTTAAAAGATATGCTTAATCATTAATCGAAGAAATACGTTTTTAACATCAAAGTATTTCTTTATAAAGAAGTTTCCATAAATAGGAAAATATTTAATAATGATGCTTTATAATTATCCTAGTTGCTATTTCATTAGATTATTAAAAATAAGAAAAGGAAACTAAATTATAAGTAAATATTATATCCATCCCTAACATTTTTCATCATTCTAGTAATAATAAAAAAGTTTAATACCATTTTTTTCGCTTGAAAATTGTAATTTTAATTTATAAAAATAAATTATTATGAATCTTCTACTCAAAGCACTTCTAAAATAATTATAAATAAAGATATTATAAATTAATAGGGTTGCTTGTAAATCTAACAAATATATTATATTTAAGTTTACAAATCAAATAATTATCTCTTTATCATATTTAATAGTTTTTGTCAAGATAAAATGAGTTTATATCTCTTTGATATTAACTAATATAGTATAAAGCAAATAAAATATATTAAGTTATTTAATTCATTTCAGTCCTAGAATTTATTTTATTTTAGAATTTCTATAAAAATTTATAATCATTTCAAAATTAACTTTTGTCTACATTCAGAAATTTGGGAAAAGATAGTTAAATTATTTCTAAAATTTATATCTCGTTTTTGAAAGATTTTCATTATTCAATCCCTAAAATTAAAACATCTGAGCAAAGCATTAAAAAAATATCCTCAAATATCTATTAAAAAGTTTGATTTAATAGATATAAGAACTTTTAAAGATTTGTTATTATTATTATCTAAAATATTTATCTTCAATGAAAGCCTTGTTTCCTTATATTTTTAAATTGTTATTATTTATTAATGTAATAAGATACAACTTAATTTTTATAAAAGTGAACAATTATTAACTAATTTAAATTTGCATGATATGATATTAAAGGAATAAAAATTCTATTTTTTAGAGGTTTCTTCATAATTATTTATTTATAGTGTTTTCAATCTAAGCGCTAAATTTTTTCATATGTATAACTTAGATTAAAATCATTATTGTTAACTGATCTGAATAAGTTTATAAGACGTCTTAAAGTTAAATCTTCGAATAATTAAAATTTTACAAATGGAATTGTATTTTATGATGATCAGATAAAAACTTATCTTAGCTCTTTTATAGGAATGTATTTAGTTAGTGTATTCCTCTCTTAAAACGAGATAAGAGAATGATTAAAATTAACTAAAGAATAAACTTAATAAATGCTAGAAGCTTTTAATTATCAGGTTATCTAATGAAGGAACTAAAAATTAAGCTTAACTATAAATTCCAATCATTTCCTAAATTTTGTTAGCCTTTTTGCTTGCCAAATGGATTTTAATAATTAATAGAGTTTAACTATTTGTAATTTTTTACTTTATTACTTTATCTCAAGCATACATACAATTATTTCTCTCCTAGTTTTAGAAAAGAAAAATTTAGCCCACGTTTAAATAAAAATATTTTGAAACAAGTTAAAAATTAAAATTTCTAACGGAGGAATAAACAAATACCAGCATAGTTAATTTTCATTCAGAGAATATCAAAAAAAGATTTAATAAACCAAAATATATATAAATGCTATTTTCAAAAATGCTTTAGTAATTTTAAATTAGACCAACTTATTTTCAATCGTTCAGCTATCATTTTATCTACAACTTTATATTTTTTATAGTTATTAATAAATATTGCAATTCTTTATAACTCACTAAAATATTAATAGCTAACTCAAAAGAACTAAGAGTTTAAATTGAATTTATTTAGTAATAAATTGTAAAATCTCACCTTCATAAAAATATGATATAGCTTTATTTTATCTCTATAGAGAGTTAATAAATATCCGATTATTAACTAATTTTTTAAAGAATCTCTAGGCTAAACTTTTTTCTCTATTTCACTGCGATTTTTATTGAGTTTAAATTTCTTATATTTTTAGAAGATATACCTATAAAATATTCTTTTAGATTCTATCATAATTTTGCTAAATGAAGTTATGCATTTATATACATTTCTCTTAAATAGTTTGAATTTTGAAATTGTTTTCATAATATTTAAAGCTAAACATCTTTATTTTAAGCGTGCTATAGAAGTATCTTTATATCTCTAGTTTGCAACAAGTTAAAAATACTTTCAATTATAAAGCTTTATTAAATATTCTGTTTCCTCTCCTTCCTTTTATAATTTTTTGTCTAAAAATGTACTAAAATAACTTGATAAGCGACTTAAAAGATAAAAATGACTTAAATCATATAAAATTTAACTGCTAATAAACGTTTGATCAACATTTTTATTCTTTAAATACATCTATTTTAAAAGTATCCTCTAATCAATTAAATGATTACATATCAGTATCTATTAGACTCTAAAATAGATTTCCTTAGTAAATTATTTTATAATTTACTCATGAAATTAAATTTAACTACCTTTATTAGTTTCATGCTTAATTACTTAATAACTATTAAAATTTAATAACTAAAATCTAATATAAAGCCTTTAAATTAGTTAGTTTATCTATTTTCTCTCTATCTTTATAGCTACACTTAATACTTAAAAAGTAAGAGCTTTTAGTTAATTAAAGCTTCATGATTTATCTACCAAACTTAATAATCATTATTATGATATAATCACTTCTTTTATCCAGCCTTACTTGAACATTTTATTAGCTTCTATTTCTTAGCTTAAGGAAAGCTTTAATTTAAGGTATGTTCTTGAAATTAAATCTTAAATAAGAAAAATTCCAAAATAATTATTGTATATAGAAATAAATTTACAGTAGCTAGCTTTAATTATAAACTCCTTATATAATTGATTCTTCTAAAATCATTTTTATTTTAATGAAGGCAGAATAGAAGAACTAACCTAATGAAGCTAAAAATAAAGCTTTATTTAATAACTCTTTTGAAATTATCTAAAAGCAAGAATAAAATAATCAAACCTTCTAAGATAATAACATCGATTTTTCAATAGTTGGTTACTCGAATGATATAGCTTAGTAGAACTTAATAAATGAAAAGATAAAAGAGAATGAATGAGAAGAAATTTAGCAATATAGAGAAACATCTGATTAGCATATTTCTAGTAAGACTAAATAGGTAGATTAGTAAGCAAAAAAGGAATTTTAAGATTTAGCACCTCACAATTAAAGGAATCTTAAGGAAGAATAAAAAAATGAGGCTAACTAGAATTATTTTAGACATTAAAATGAAAATGAAATTAAGCAATAAAATAAATAAATACCTGATTAAAGTATTTCTAGAAAGACCAAAGAAGAAAATTATTAAACAAAAAAAGAATTTTAAGATCAAACTCAAGAAAAGTAAAGTTAAAAAAAGGAAGAATAGATAAATGAAATCAATCAAGATCATTTTGGCCAGTAAAATGAAAACGAAATTAAGCAAATGAAATTGAATAATTTTACTTTTAACGATATAATTAAATTACTAGAAAGAAACGGAGGAGGTTATTTACCAAATTTCTAAATTAGATTCTGAAATTACAATGAACTCATTCCTAATAATAAATACTTAAATAAACTAAAAATACTTGGTAAAGGTGGCTAAGCTATTGTTTATTAAATTGAAATAAACGGTCTCGATTATGCTATAAAAGTTATGACTTAAAAAAAAGGTACTTCCTAATAATAACTACTTAATGACTTTTATTTAGAGTGCTAATCTCTACTCTCTGTAAATGATCAAAGAGTTCTAAGATTATAAGGAGTTGCATTTGATACAAGTGATGAAGAAGATTATGTTTTATGTACCATCACTAATTATTAACAAAAAGGAAGTCTTTTTGATATAATACAATAAAAATAACTATTTTAAGAAATTTAAGATTAAAAGATTAGATATGAGAAGAAGCTAAAACTGATTTATTAAATAGCAGAAGGAGTGAATGCTATTCATAATGCTAACTTAATTCATAGAGATTTAAAGACTTAAAATATTTTACTAAATGAAAATGATTTCCCTAAAATAGCAGATTTAGGTATTTCCAGAAAATCAGATATTAATTTTACTTAGCAAGGAAGAGGAACAGTACAATGAATGGCCCCAGAATAATTTTAATTCAAGTTTTACAAATAGAGTGATATATGAGCTTTAGCATGTATAGCGATAGAAATATTAAATGAAAAGTAAATTTGGTCAAATGATTAAGATTTTCCGAGCATAAGAAATGCGGTTTTAAATTAATAATTTCCGGAATTTTCGTAAGAGATAAAACAAAATCACTAGTTGGATTAATTGTTGAAGAAATGTTTGAGTTTTAACTGAAAAGACAGACCAAATGCATAAGAATTTTTATCTCTATTTTCTAACATTATAAATCAATCTAAGTAGCAACAAAAAATTTGAATTATGGAATAAGAAAATGAAAGTAAAATTTTATCTGACATATCATAAGATAGAAATTAAATGAAAAAACAAATCGAATAAAAGGAACTAAATTTTTAGAACTTGAAAATTTAAGAGATAGAATCTTAAAGAGAACTTTCTTAAAATTCTAATATTCATACTTAACTTAAATTATAATAATAAAATAATTAGAAGATAGAATAGAATCTATAGGATCTATAACAATAATAATAAAAGGGCGACTTAAATGAAAGGTAAGAATGCTCATAAATTTTCTTATGTAAAAAGTGTAATAAATTGCTAGAAGTTAAAGAGAACCTAGTATACTTGACTTGCAGCTGCAAAATATGTAAAACTTGTTTCAATAACTGATGCTAAATGTTAGAAAAGTAAGAGAAATAGGAATAATATTTCTTATAATGTCCATATAAAGTATGCAAAATTCTAAAAGATTGGAATATCATAAGTTTAAGATAAGAAAATTCGCAGACAAAAAGTAGAGATAAGAATAATTGAGCTAGAACTTATTATAATTAAAATTCAAAATTTTTATATTAACCAAATCTTAAATTTAGAGTTCTTAAACATTTTAAAAAATGTTGAATCTAAGACTTATTAATAAAATTTTTAAATGCATTTCACAAATTAAATCTATTTTTTTTCGAATTTAGTTGATATGTTCAGACTTTTATCCTATATTTAAGAAACCATTTAGTTTATATTTTTATCAATTTTTTTAATGAAATTTAAAACTTTCTAAAATTTTAAGTTTTGAGTTATTTAAAAATTCTAAAATTAAAATTAATAAATTAAAATTTTAATTTATTTTATCAAAATTATCTATCTAAAATAATTAAATTATAGATCATGTAGCATCTCAATGATGCGCAGCTCTTTAAAAAAATCTTATTTTAACTTATAAAGCCTTAAGGAGGCATCTCCAATTGTTGGCATTCCCTCGAGCAGCTTTGTCTCTATAGGGTTGTTGTCGAAATTTTGCACTAAAAAATCTTAAAGACCTAGAGCTTTTCATTCTATTCTTACTCAATCTTTCGTGACCTATTTTCTCAGTTGTATTCTGCCAAGATTCTTGTTCTGTTCTTCACAAAGGGGATTTCTTAATACCAGAAGTTTTTCGTTCTTAGTCGGGGGATTTTCCCTCGCTACTTAAATTACCAATTATTCTAAGCAAAATATTAAATAAATTAGATAAACATTTACCATTAAAAATAAAGAAATATAGTAATAATAGAAAAAATAGATTTAATAATTTAAAATACTTAAAAATTTATCTCTAAAGATAATAAGAAATATATTTTTAGTTTAAAACTTTTAATTTTGATTAAAAAAATCTATTATATTATATTAAAATTGTTTGTGGCGTTCGAAAGATCACCGCTTAAGGAATGCTTTATAGTTTGATTTTCCTAGTTTTTAATGAACCCTAGTACTCGTGTATCTTGTTTTTCTAATCCTCCATATACTGTCATAGTTTGTTCTGTTATATCTTCAAGTTCTTCTTATGCAAGGCTCTTTTTCAGCCTAAGTTTTCTCCATTTCTCTACATCAAATTTAGTTTTTGCTCTTCTTTATTTTTATTTGCACTTATTTATTTCATGATTTTTTTTGACCTTATTAAATACATCACAATTCTTCCATTGGTGGTATTTACTCTAGCAGTAGTAACTTTTTTTTGCTTTAGATTTCTATTCTTCTTTCTTCATTTGTTGCAGTGCCTTTTCTATCTCCATCTTGTAGTATTCATATTAAAGTCTAATAGAATCTGCTAACTTTGAGAACTCTTCTAGAGCTGTAAGCAATTTTCAATCTACTAATTCTATACTTTAATCTTCTACAATTACAAGTTAGTCTGGCGAAACTGCTCTTGCTAGTAATTTCAAAGGGGGTCAATCTCCTTCTCCTAATTAACCATTCTGAGATCTTAAGTATCTTAGAATCAATGCTGAGTTTATTCCTTCAGTTTCGCATATTTTTTCAGAGTTTCCTAAATGTTTAAAACTGCTTTAATGAGTTTTTTTATGCTCATCTGAACAAAGAGTTAAATTCTGAAACCTTTTAATATAGGGATGACTTCGCATGTTTCCTCATAGGTTGGTATCAATGTGGTATGAGTCTTTTCCTCAGCTATTTTTATTCCTCATAATTCTGCTGCGTTCTAGCTCCTTTTTCTTTGGAGCAAGAAATATCCTTTTCTGAAATCCAACATATTTTTTTGATTTTAAAAATATTGAATCATCGCCCATTTTTACATTCATTAAATAATATTTATTTCTACTATAACTTTATAATATATCTTAAAAATAAAAAAATCTTAAATTATTTACAGTTAAATTTACAATATCAAAATATTTAATCAACGTAGAGAGTTAAATTTATTTACTAATTTTATTTTTATTAAAAATAAATTGTTTTTAAAGCTAATTTAACATATTTTTTAACTAAAATTATAATGATATTAGCTATCTTTTTTATTACTATCTAAAATATAAAATTCTGCGTTACTTTTTTTCTATTTTAATTTATTTTTCTTCAATTATTTTTTGTTTCATATTCTTAAGTAATTAGTTATAAAAATATATATTATTATTGATATTTGAGAATATGCGAAAATATTAAGCTAATAATAAAAAAGGTTAGCAATCCTAAAAAAATAACATTTTTATTATTAAACTCTAAATGAAAAATGATTTTGTAAATAAACTCTATTTTTTATTAACTTTTTAATAGCAAAAGTACAAATAACAATAAAAATGAATAATCTAATTTCAATTGAAATATATATACTATAAAAGTAAACAAAATTTAAATTTTTAATTTTATTTAAAAAAATTTAAATATTTTATGACATTTCAAGATAATTAGACAAAATATATAAAATATAAATTTACAAAAGAAATGCTAAAGTTTTTGTTGAAAAAATAAAGGATATATTATAAAAAAAATATTTAAATGAGTTAAAGCAATATTAATTTTTTCTAAAAGAAGTGAAATGGTTGAAAATTAGCTTTTTATATCTTTAGTCATATTATTTTAAATTTTGAATAAAAGCAAAAATTAAAAATATTTTTATAAAAAAGGATTTAAAGCAGATATTTAACGAGAACTAATAGAAAATACAACTTTTATGATTTTTTTTGAATTTTTAACTATTCAATAAGTGATTATTTTCAAGCGGGAGTTTTTAGTAAATTTTGGAGTTTTATAAATTAATTTTCAAATAAAAAAGAAAAATTATCTTTGCAAATATTTTAATATTTGATTTTTTTTTAATAAAATAAATTTTTATTTTTATTTAATGAATACAATTTTGAAATTAAATATTTTAAAACTTTGTTATAAATTTTAAATTCAAAGAAAAAAGTTAAATTTAAAAGAGGTTAATAGTTTCAAAAAGTCTTTACATCCGATAATCTTGAAAATGTCCTCTTTTGAATTTAAGGGAAGCTTTAGACTTCGTAAGGCCGCTATCCTTGTTTATAGATTGGACTTTGCATTTAAACCTATTTCATCTAAAAGTTATTTTAAAAAGCTAAGTTTATTTTTTTTATATTTTTAAGTTTAAATGAAGCTTTCCTTCTGGTTAGAATTTTGAAAATTTTTTAAATTTGTAGGAGTTTCCTTTTTCTAATGATATTCAAGTTCCCATACAGATATTTTTGTTTTTTCCTTCAAATCTTTCCATCACTCGATGAAAGAAAATCGTTTCCTTTTTTCAGGTCGATCTCTAGATGGCTCTTCTTATTTTCTTTTGCTGTGGTCATTTCCATCATAGAACCATCAACATTTGCAAATTTTGCATAGTTTTCTAATTTCTTTATGGTTTTATTTAGTGTTTTTTAATTTATTTTCTCTATTTCCATTTGAACGCAACCACTCTATTAGGATTATTGTCAGAATTATTCAAGTTTTCTTTTAATCTCTATATTAAATTAGTCTTGCCTCATCCAGTTTTTCCTTTTTATTCTTGAAAAATTCAGATGCTTTTTCCATGATCTGAACTCTTTTTCTTATCATTTGTTGTACTTGATGCTTTTAAATTTTCCGCTGAAGTGAAGATCATCATCTACAATGTGATTCTTAAGTTTTTCTTTGTATTTTATATGATCTTCTGCCAATGTTTGGACTCTTATTATCATTGATCATATTATACTCTTTATTTAATATGATACATACTTTTTATAGCTTTCTCGTTCAAGTCGTTCTAATTTGTTCCTATGCTAAAGTAGCTCATTCATGGTTATTAAATCGGTGGATTTTTTTGTTTGGTGTAGTTTTATTGTCTTCCACTTATTGAAATTTTTTTTGAGATGGTTTAGGAGAGAGCCACACATATGAGTTTTTATAGCATGGGTCCTTTATTTTAGCCCTTAACCTTCTTAGTTTCCCCTTCTCAAAGAGAAATCTAACTTTAGAAGTTCCATTTTATGATACAAGTTAACTATTAAAATTTTTATCTATATATTAAACCTGATTAAGTTAATCTTTTTTTTAAATATATCTTTAATCATTTTTTATAAATTTAATTTTTCACAAGCTTCTTTTGTAATAAATCTGCTTATGATATATATAGCACTGTTTTTTCTTCTTATACTTTGCTATTGATCATTTGCTTCAATATCTATAATTATACTTTCTTGTTACCCCTTGATCCTTTAAAAAATTTCTTACTATAGTGTTTATCTTTCTTAAAACCCTTTTATTTTATACTGAACTAGGAAAGCAAAACTTAAAGCATTTGAGGAATTTAATTAAATTTTTTTCAATTTCTAGCAGTTTATATATTATTTACGATTATATGCTATTTATTACATCCTTCATAAATGGAAATTAGCTATTTAGTTCTTCGTCTATTTTTCTAGCATTTATTCTAATTTTTATTTTTTTAATTTTTGCAACTTTAACTTTTATTAAATTTTTATTATTCTTTGAAACTCTGATTGTGCAAACAATTCTTAAGATTAATTTTATTCCTATTATTAAGAATTATATTCGATCTGTATTTTTATCTTTTTTTATTTTTTAAGACATTCTTTAAAGATATAAATTATTTCTAGGAGCAAATTGTATTTTTAACAAAACTAAAAAATAAAAAATATAATAATTTTCTTAATTTAAGAGCTTATACACTAAATATTTATTCCCTTCGCTTATAAAATCTATTTACATTATTTTTTCATTTTCAGCATAAATACTTATCTTTAAAAAATAGAATGCTATTATTAAATACTAGTAAATTATTTAATCAAGGAAACTTTTATTTTCTAAGAATACAAAATTTAATTTATTTTTGATAATATTTAAACAAAAAGCTTTTGACTAGAATAAATAGAAAGTTATGATATTAAGTTTATTACTTTTTACAGTTTTATTTTCTTTTTTACTTTTATTTTTATAAATACTTTATATTGTAATTTATTTTCTTTAAAGAGAAAGAATTTTGTTTATAAATGTAAGAAAATTAATTGTGTGATATGTGCAAAAGCGTCATTCATACTCCTTTGCAAATTAAGGGATCTCTAACATGTAGTCATTTTATCTGCTAAATTTGCTTAAATAACTTGCCTTATTATAGCAATTAAACAAACTGTCTTTTATGTCAAAATAAATTAAAGAAGGATTATAGTCACTTAAAGTAAGACTTTTAAGACAAAGATGAATATTAAAAGCAGTAAACTTAACAAATAGAACTAAGAAAAATTTAATTAGATAGTTTATACGAAAAAAAGTAAAAGATAAAACAAGAACTAGAATGGATAGCTAAACATTAGGCCTAAATTTACAACTAAATTATAAAATTTTTAAATGAGTCTATCTTTTCGAAAAGTAATAAGCTTCAGCTAAAATTATAGCAAAGCTATTCGTACTCAGTCTAAATGATTTATATACTTGAATAATCCCTTGATATGAAAAGCGCTAAAAATTGGCATAATTTTTAAATGCTGTAGGAAGATTTCAATTAAGAACAAATTTTTGAAGATTTGAGAAAAGAAAAATTGGAAGAATAAAATTTAAGAGAGCTAGTAAACACCTGCATATTTTAGTTTTAAACATTGCTTGAAAAAAATTTAGCTTCATTGTTACAGAGGGACCAGTTAAAGACTTAACAAGAGAGTAATAAAGTAAAAGAAGTATAAAAAGAAATTTGCTAATAAAATAATCTACACTCAGAGATAAAAAATCCAGCATTATAAGATAAAAAAGAAAAATATCATTAAATTTAACAACATTCTTAAAATTTATAATTACAAAATGATATATAACTACAAAAGCAAAATAGTTAAAATCTACAGCAAAAAAATAAAGAATGTGATTAATAAAACTTAATAAATAAAAATTAATTATACGATATTTCTGAATAGTAAAAACGAATCGAAAAATAAAAAAATTTAGAAAAGGCAATAACCATTGAAAATAGTTAAAAATAAGAAAAAATACAAAATTTAAGCAGCAAATAGTTTCTAAAAATAAATTATAACCAAGATGATATTATTAAATTATTACAGGCAAACGAAGAAAAAAATTAAAATGATCCTAAAATAAGAATTTGATAATATTAAGATCTCATTCCTAATAATAAATTTCTTAACTCTCTACAAGTCATTGGAAAAGGCGGATAAGCTATTGTTTACAAAATCAACATTTAAGAACTCGATTATGCTATAAAAGTTATGACTTAAAAAAAAGGTACTTCCTAATAATAACTACTTAATGACTTTTATTTAGAGTGCTAATCTCTACTCTCTGTTAATGATCAAAGAGTTCTAAGATTATAAGGAGTTGTATTTGATACAAGTGATGAAGAAGATTATGTTTTATGTACCATCACTAATTATTAACAAAAAGGAAGTCTTTTTGATATAATAAAATAAAAATAACTATTTTAAGAAATTTAAGATTAAAAGATTAGATATGAGAAGAAGCTAAAACTGATTTATTAAATAGCAGAAGGAGTGAATGCTATTCATAATGCTAACTTAATTCATAGAGATTTAAAGACTTAAAATATTTTACTAAATGAAAATGATTTCCCTAAAATAGCAGATTTAGGTATTTCCAGAAAATCAGATATTAATTTTACTTAGCAAGGAAGAGGAACAGTACAATGAATGGCCCCAGAATAATTTTAATTCAAGTTTTACAAATAGAGTGATATATGAGCTTTAGCATGTATAGCGATAGAAATATTAAATGAAGGTTAACTTTGGTCAAATGATTTAAATATGTAGAACTTAAGGAATGTGATTGTAAATGAAAAATAAACTCCTGAATTTTCTTAAGAGATAAAATAGAATTTCGAGTTGGATTAATTGTTGAAGAAATGCTTGAGTTATAACTGATAAGACAGACCAAATGCATAAGAATTTTTATAAACTCTGCAGAAAATGGAAGAAAATATTATTTCTTAAAGCATCGATTAATAGCAAAGTTAGAAATTATTAAATATAAAAAATTCTTTAAATTACTAGAAGATCTAAAATATAAAAGAAAATAGTAATTAAACTAATGTAGAATAAAACATAAATAAAGGTGAAAGTTCTTAAAATAGCATCAAACAATCTTTATCTGATATATAAAGATGAGCATATGTCAAAATTAATAAAAATATTTAGAATGTTTAAAATTTTATATTTAATCATTTTGTTTCTAAGAAAGATAGATAGAACTAGCAAACTAAATATAAGCAATAAATAGAAGAACTTTAATGTTAAAAATGTAATTAATTTTTTTAAGATTAGGAGCATCGAGAAATGAAATGTAATTGTAAGATCTGCAAAAAATGTATTCTAAATTATCAAAGCAAAATAAGGAAATTTGGGGAAATATGAAATGATTTCGAATGTCCAATACATGTAGGGGGAAATTCATTAGATTGAGAATAAGAGCAAAATAAAGAAAAATAAAGTCTATAACTAAAATTATAAAAAAATTAAGAAATTAATGAAATAAAAAAAGAGAAAGATTTTAGTTAGACGAAAACTAGTTTAAAGAATAAGTGCCCATAGTGTTAAAACTAATTATCTAAAGAGAGGATATATATTATATGTAGTTAATGTAATACATATATATGCAACAAATGTTATTAAAAAAAAGAAGAGTGTGAAAATAACGCAAAATGTAAAAGTACGGAAAATTGCTTAGTTATGTGAAATTATTTAACTTTACCTATTTATAACTTTAAAAAATAATTTTTAAAAAATAAATGTCCTCTTTATTTTACTATTAAATAATTCATAACTAAAATGTTTAACTAGCTTCAATAAATTAGAAAAATAAAGAAAAAATTATATTTTTTAAGTATAAATACAATTAAAAAACGATCTAAAAATTTATTATAGAGTCCCTATATTTAAAATTAAATAAAATCGACAATTTTTAGATTATTAATAATAAATTTTATTCTGACTTAAATATTTAAGATAACTCTTAAAATGGGATGAATTAATTATGTTAATATAAAATCTTCATTTATAGAATGATAAATATTTATTTTAAAAAAATAATTAATTTCTTTTATTAAGAAAACAAATTTTATAATAAATTAAAAAATAATTTTTAAAATAATATTAAATTGTAAATAAAAAAATAAATTTTAGATAATAAAATTTATTTAAATGATTGAAAAAAAGATAAATTAAAATTTAAAAAAATTACTTTTTTGATTTTATTTAAATTTAATTCTTGATCTTAGTATTTAAAATTCGATTAATAATAATAAAGTGAAAAATATAACATTATAAGAGAAAAATTACGAAATAAATTGATAATAATTATTTTTCAGATTTATAAAGAATTGTCTGATAGATAGGTTAATATTTAGTATACTTGGAGGATTTTCAACCTCTTTTCTCCTAGCTTCAGATTGCTCCAGATATTAAATATAAAAGTTTAAATAATATTATCTTTTTTTCCTGACATGGATACAGTTCTCTATATCTTCAATTTCTCTGTTAATTTTTTCTTATTTTTTCTTTTAAATTTATCCTAGCTCATCACAATATAATATTACTCTCTCTTTTCTTAGCTTTATTTGCTGCTATCTTTTCATTTTTTCTTACGTCTATCTTTTCTATTTTCAGCATTTGTATTAGAAGTTAATAAAACGCTTGCATATTATTCAAAAACGTACTCCTGAATCGCAATAATAACATTTTTTTAGTTTTTTATTGGACTTTTTGATTGGAACTTATCTTCCTCTATTATCCTCATATCAGATATTAATCTTTTTAATCAGTATAAAACTAAAGTTTCCTAATTTTCTATTAATTCGTCTATTTTCTTTATCAGTCCCTTTTATCTTATTATTATTTCTAAGATAAATTAGTACTATGATATGCTTTTGAAGACACCTCTCTTTCTTTGAATTAAGTCTCGATTCTATTTATTCTGCTAATTCTAGTTTATCCATTACAATTTTATTATTTTTCTTAAGAAAATATAATATCTTCCTGGAGGTTTTTCACTACTTTAATAAACTATTCATAATTAATTTATTTTTCTGAAGTAAAGCCAAATATTTCCAAGTGAATAATGATTTCTGAGTGAATATTCCTTTAATTCTATTTTATATGTTACTCTTAAGAGAAAGAGTCCCTGTCTCTAGGGCCCTTTTATATTCCTAGCCTTCCCAGGATTCTGTCAATTCCGGTTTTTCAGAGCTGGGAATTATTTCTTCCATGTTTTTTCTTAATTTTTTAATTTTTTGATTTTATATTTATCACTATAATTTTAAAATTTTATTCTTTTAGCAAAAAAATCTTTTAAATGAATACATGCTACAAACTTTTTTTAATTTTATTTCTTTAAATTTTATAAAGTTAGACTAATTTTTCAGATGTTTCTTAAAATTAAAAAAATGTCAGAACGATTTAAACTTATAAATGCTTTATAACTATAAAAAATCGTAATTTAATATTGCTTTATTAAATTTTATTTTAAAAGATACATTGAATTTTTTTATATTATTATAATTAAAAAAAGATTTTTTAAATTTCACACATCAATAGATAATGCAGATTTTATAATAAATAGTATCTCATTTTTTCGTTTTTTTGATTTATATACTTTTGCAAAAACTAAGTTAAAATTTTTAGTTTTATTTTTTCTTCATTTGATAATTTTTTACAATCTGATTTATCTTTATCTTTAAATTTGTAACTTGTTAGAATATCACTTTTTATAGTAAAATCATATCTTAATAATATTTTCTTCATTATGGCTTTCTATCTAATATACAGTAAAATTTGAATAGAAGATTAATTTGCTTTTATTTTTCTAGCATTTACTTTCTTTTTATGGTCTGCAGTTTCTTGTTGAGTTACGTTTTTTAGCAGAATTAATTATCTTAATAATTAAAAAGATGATGGAAGCTGAAATTGACCTTCTGGACTAAACTTTCTGGTTTTATAGCTAGGACTAATTCCCTTTCCTATCGCTGAGAAATTTCCTGGTCAGAGTCATTTTCTGAAAGGAACAATGTCTTCGAGATTATCCCCTCTTGGTAGGAGCTTGAAATCTGACTGCTCATAGCGTTATTCTTTAAAACGAAAGAGTCTGGTCACCTAACTGGAAAGGATTTTTCTGCCTTCAAAATTCTTCTATTTAAAATTAATTAATTATTTCTCTTAAATCCTTCTTAATTTTTAACTAAAACGGCAATTTAAGTTCAAGACCGAAATATCACCAAGAACAATTTAAGGCTCAGTTATTCATTACATTTCTTTTGTGTTTAATCATACTAGTTATAAGCGAATTATTTTATTATTAATGTCTTAATTAGCAAAACTAAAATTCGGACTTAAAATAGAATTTTTTTAAAGCTTACATTCTGTAAAGTTTATTAAAGGTTTATTACTTTGGTTCTTTCTAAGAAATTGAAAAAAATTATTTTTATTTTCAAATTTTTTAATATATAATAATCTTTTTATTTTATAATATTTTATAGGAGAGTAATTATGCCTGTAACATCGAAATAAGAGTCTAAATAGGAGCAAAATACCATTCAAACAAAAAATGAGGGAATAATTAATAAATACTCTAGATTAAATTAAAATTTTGCAGTAAAAAAGCGAAGACTTACTAAGAAAATTTAGGAACTAGAAAATCCAACTGAAAAAATAAAGAAGTAAATTAAATGTAAGAATTAAGGAACAATTTCTATGAATATTATAGTAAAAGATTTATAAGTTAAAAATAGCTACTCTCTAGCAAATTATTAGTAGAACAAGACGATTGTATTTTAGCTACAGTTTCTAGCATAGCTTCAAATAATGTTTAAAATTTAAAAATTTACGAAGATGGTATAGATAAGATTCAAAAACATTAAGTAGATTATATTGTACGTCCTATAAAATTTGCAGACGTAATTATGAGCAATTCACACGTCAGTCAGAGATTGAAGAAATGCAACAAAAAAATGATAACATTTCTCAGTGAAAACCTTGATTATCATACTGCTTTAATGGGTATGAAATATAAACTATAGGAAGGATAAGAAAAGCTGAATCACTAAATCATTACAAATAATTCATATTAATAGATGAAGGCGAAAATAAAGAAGATATATATATAAGGTAATTTTAACAGTACAAGTTAAAGACTTGTTCGATTGAGAGAAGAATATTTGAGACTAGCAAATTAAAAATTATGGCAAAAGAGACAACATTGACTTAAAGTTAATAGTAATAATAATCAATATTTCATAGTTAAAAAAGGGATAAAAAACATAATATTTTAATTTATAAAAATTTCTTTATAAATAGCAATTTAGAGAATATCCTTTATCTCAGGATTGAAAATAAATTAAAAAAATAACGGTTTACGTATTTTAATTTATAAATTTTTCTATAGTAATTTTTCTATTCTTTCATCAAGATAAAAAAATATAATTTCTAGAATTTTATTATTTATATTAATAAATAAAAAAAGATTATTAATAATAACTTGGGTTTAATTGTGTATATTAATTTAACTCTTTCTTTTATAAACTTATGTTCTTACTTTGCTAATAAAATTACTTTTCTTATTTGAAAATCATTTATATACTTTAAATTATAAAAAATGTTTATATATATATCATTAGAATTTTTGAAAATAAAATAAGCTTTGAATGACATATTTAAATATTGTCTAGCATTTTATTTATAAATTTAAAACTTAAGTTTCACTTCTTGAAACTTGGCCTAACTTTATGCTTTTTATTTTCTTTTTATTTAATCTTTAATAAATTAAATAATTATTAAGAATTAAATTAAATTAATGAATCATAATTTTTATGAACAAATGACTTTGTTTATAAGATAGCAATGAAATATCAAGTAAAATTAAAGATAATATAAAAAAAACTAAAAATGCAATTAATTAAATCTTATTTATTTTTGATAGTTTTTGATTAGCTTAAACTAAAATTTATATATAATATAAATAAAATTTTGTTTTATTTATTATATATTTTTGTTTTTTTTATCTAATAAATTTATCTAGTTTATAATTTAAACTTTAGAAAAGATGTCTAAATGCTTTAATTGCACAAAAAAATTTGATTAAAAAAAAATAGCTTAAAAATGATGATGTGGTCATTTAATTTGCTAAAATTGCATTGAATTAAAATGAAATGAAATTTTATCTAAAGAGTGCTCTTAATGCAAACTATCAAAAGAAAATAATCTAAATTTCTTTTTCTAAAAAGAGTAAGAATGAAAAGAAAATTAAAAAAATGAATAATAATAATAAATAAAATTTCAAAGAACAATAGAAAAAATATAAATCACAAAATTAAAATCTGAGAGAATATAAAATCAAATATAACTAGAAAAAAAAAGTAATTCTTAATAAATTATAAAATTAATAGATTAAGTTTTATTTAAGGAATGCAACAAAAATAATGACATTCTTAAACAGCAAATAAATTAACTAAATTGATTGGTAAAATAATATGAAACTTAACTAAAAGAAAAGGAAAAATATAATTAAAATATATTATAAATAGAGTAAAGTTTTGGTTTTTAATTTGTAGAAAATTTATGAGAGAAAATCTAATATTAAATTGAAAACTTGAGCAATATTAATGTAAAATTAGTAAATGTAGTTGCTTAAATAATTTAAAATGAAAGTATAGATAAATAAGAAAATTTAGAATTAAATATAAGAAATATTGAAGAAAACACAAAAATAAATAAAATCCATAAATTATAAATTGTTAAATAAGAATCTATTTAGTATACCTAAAATTAACAAAAATAAAAATATATTCAATGAGCAAATTAAATCGATTAAGAAAAATAAGTTAAACTAAATGCAAAAGAATAACAAATTTAAATATTAAATGAATAAATAAAATAAGATAAGACTTTAATTTAAACTTATCAGTAGAAGATTAGTTATCTCGAGTAACAACTTGCAGAATTAAAATAAAAAAATGAAGAAGATATTTAGAAGCAAAAAATTTAGAATGATTTTATATAATAATAAGATCCTAAAAATGAAGGACTTTAAGTTTAATAAGTATAAATTTAAAAAATAAAAAATGAACAAATGCTACAATAAATCAACTTTGTTAAATAATAAAGTGGATAGCAAATCATTTTTTATACATTCAATGATATAATTAATTTTTTGAAATCTTAAGGAGCTGGTGATTAACCTAATTCTTAAATAAGAATTTGAAAGTACTAAGATCTCATTCCTAATAATAAAATTCTTAACTCTCTACAAATCATTGGAAAAGGTGGATAAGCTATTGTTTACAAAATAAACATTTAAGGACTTGATTATGCTCTCAAAGTTATGACATAAAGACGAGGAATTACCTAATAATAGATTATTAATGATTTTTATTTAGAATGTTAATCTCTTCTTTCTGTTAATAACAATAGAGTTTTAAGATTATTAGGAGTTGCATTTGAAACAAGTAATGAAGAAAATTATATTCTTTGTACTATCACAAACTATTAATAAAAAGGAAATCTTTACAGCATAATATAAAACTAGCAACTATTTTGAGAAACTTAAGATTAAAATATAAAATTTGAGAAAATGATAAAACTGATTTATTAAATAGCAGAAGGAGTGAGTGCTATTCATAATGCTAATTTGATTCATAGAGACTTGAAATCATAAAATATTTTATTAAATGAAAATGATCTTCCTAAAATAGCAGATTTAGGTTTATCCAGAAGTAGTGAAATGGATTTTACAGAATAAGGGAGAGGAACGGTGTAATGAATGGCTCCAGAGTAATTTAATTATAAGTTTTACAAATAAAGTGATATATGAGCCTTAGCATGTATAACGATAGAAATATTAAATAAAGGTTAAATTTGACCAAAAGAGTTTACCATTTAGAATTTAAGAAATCGTATAGTAAACTAGAGAAATATTCCAGATTTTCCTTAAGAGATAAAATAGAATTTTTAGTTGAATTAATTATTAATAAAAAGCTTTAGTTTTAATTGGCAAGAAAGACCTAGTATTCAAGAATTTATTGAAATTATTTAGTAGGTAAAGAGTTAGCCGTTTTAATAATAGCAAAAGGGCATTTATAAGCAAGAAAACCAATAAATAATATCTAAATAATGAAAAAAGAATAAGGAAAACTCGATTAAATGATTAATATTGAAGAAATTAAATTTAATAATTAAATAGATCTTATTTTTAAATCAAGTTAAGAGATATTAAATATCTTTTAAGAATATATCTTTTTACTTAATCAGAAATATTTGCATTTTCAATCAGGTCACATTTGCTTACAAAAATATATTTATAATTCTTACATTATAAAATAACCAAAAAATTTTCTTTATTTTTTCATTTCATTTTTTTCATTCTTAGTGGATTTATTATTTTTTAATTTTAATTTCCATAATCTAGTCAAGTTTCCAATAAAATATCATATTTAATTTATATATTTAAATTTAAAATTTCTGTATAAATAAACCGTTATTTTCTTTACTTTTTGAATAATTATAACCGTCTTATTTTTAAATTTATTTTTATATTCCTACTGAAGAAGTTTGGCGAATTATATTTAATACTTTTTTAATCTCATTTACATTTTTTTGGATAAGATTAACAATCAATTAAATGACTTTATACTATCTCTCCTTTATTAAAAATAGAAATGTAAATGCTTATAAAATTTTCTAATCTTTTTATTGTGATTTATCTTTTAAACTTTTTTAATATATGAATTAATACTTTTTTAGTTTGTAAAGAAAGTAAATTTAGCTATATGAAAATAAATAGAAAAAGCCAATATAATTTATTTTTAGAAATTTTTATTTATATTTATGTTTAAAGAAAGTAAATTAAAGATTATTTCATTGATGAGTAAATATTTTATAACTATAATCTAGTATTTTATACATCTTCAATCTTATAGAGAAAATAAAAAAGTTAATCTCTTATAAGCAAAATTAACTTTAACTATAGTGGCAAATCTATCGTCTAAAAGCAATTAGTTATTTCAATTTATATTCATTAATAATCTACAGTAAAATTTAAAATTTGAGAACATTTTTTTAATTTTTTTATCTAAAAAGCTTATATTATAGAGCGCGTAGCACCTCAATAGCGCGCAGCTCTTAAATGCCAATTAATTTAAATCTCTTCAAGAATATCTTTTGGGATAAGAATCTCTTCTTCAATCTTGTCTATTTTTTTCTTTTCTTCTATATCCTCTCACTTTAAGTGTAAATCTTATTACCTTCTTTTTATTAATTCTTTTTTATAAGCTTATAAATTTTTCCTTTATCTCATTTTCTATTTAAGTCTTTATAGAATCAAGAAACAATCCTTAACCAACTCTATAATTCTTATCTATTACTTTACTCCATAATTTTTTTCTATATATTTTGTTTTTCTTAATATATATGATGAGTTCTTAAATTTCTAAATTCATTTTTATTTGCTTTTATAACTTATGTTCTTTTAAATTTTTCTATTTACCTGTTCCTTATGCAACTTCAAACAATTTCTTCTCTTATCATTTGATATTATTGTTTTCAGATAACCATTTTATGCTTTTTTTCTTCCTTGAATTCTTCATATTATTGTATAATGTATCTTCCATTTTCCTTTAAGTTATCACATAAAAAAATAAATTAATGCAATTATTCCTTTAATAAGTTCGTCTTGATTTAAATTAAGTTTTATTGACTTATTGTTTATAAAACTCCCTCACTACTTCCAAAATTTTTGATAATTTTCTTCCTATTTTATCTCTTCAGCTCCGTTTTTTTCTAGCTCTGTTAGTCCTTCTACTTCTTACTCTTTAAGAATTTAGCGTCATGTTGTTCCCTTTAAGACTTTTCTCAATTTTATGTTATTTGCTTCTATAATTATTCGTATAATTCAATTCCTTGATAAAAATTTTTCATATAAATTTTACCTTCTTACATGCAATTTATTCAACTCATAAATTTTCTCCAAGGTTTTTTCCTCTGTTCTTTGAGTTTTGCTAAACTATTAACACTGTCTAACCAAGTGTAATTTCCTCTTGCACTATCACATTTTAATATATTTCTGGTGGGTAACATATAGCTTATTTAGTTTATTCCATTTTTGCATAGTTTCTTATTCCCAGCCTTTTATTTATTTCAAAATTTCCAGCAATTTCTTATAAATTACCATATATTTTATAGAGCCAGCATTTATTATTTCCCTTTTATCCATTTCCTATCCTGCTGGTTCTACATCCTTAAGTTACCTTGAATGTTATTTAAAAGCAGGCTTTCAGTAATGTCAGCAAATCGGTTTAATTTCCCCTCTATCTGCGAATCTTATAATCTGAGCTTTTAGAACTGAAGAGGTCGTTAATTTCAGACTTTAAGTTTCTATTTTCTTTTTTAAGTATAATCATGCTAGCTATCAATCATTAAATTTGCTAAATAAATGAATGAAGCCATACTGATATTTATTAGTTTTTTTATTAAATATTTTAGGCTTTTTCAAGAATAATATGGTTAGAATCTATTTTATCTTATCAAGATTGGTCTATTTAAAACTAAGATTTGAGAAGAAGTAATTATTAAGATTTTCTCTCAAGTTCTGAAGAGATGAAAAAACTTTTTGAAGTCGGTCATTTTATATTTTTATAGCCTTTAGACTTTATTTAGTTGATAAAAAATAGTAAAGTTTTGATATTTTTTCGTTAAAAATAAACTTTGATTAAAGTGCATGAAGTACCTCAATGGTGCGCAGCACTATAGGAAGTAAATTTTAAAGTCTTTAGATTCCCAATATTACCTTTATATCTTCTCTTCTAATTGTGGGCAAGTTTATGGTTCCAATTCTCAAAAATACAGGACGACAACAGGCGATTACAAGTAAAATTCCAACAAATGATGAAGAGATTAGTCTGATCCAACACTTAGAAGGTTTGCTTCTGAGTAAGTTCATCTTTAGGAAATTATTTTCATATCCTTTAGAGGCAAGGTCTATCTATTTTAAATAAATTATATATAATGTTAATATAACTTATTTAAAATTACATTTTTTTGTTCTTTTGATTTTTAATTTTGATTGAAAATAAAAAATTTTATTAGCAAATAATTAAATAAATAAAAAAGAGAAAAGATAGAAAAAATAGAAAAAAATTAAACTTAAGATAAATTTGCTATCGTTTATCAATTTAATTTTTGCTTATTAATTGCTAATTTATTTAATTTCAAATACATTTATAAAAACTTTTCGCTAAAATTTATTATATTTTCATTAAAAAATTTAAGTTCATAGTCTTGGAGAAGAACTCAACAGTTAACTTCTATTTTTTCCTGCTCTAACTAAGCTAAAGGATGTCGTAGGATTTCATTAGTAAGATTTCTTTGTCTCCCCCTCAAAAAAAATAATTTTCCGTTTAATTTCTTCTCCAGTTGTTATTCTCCTCGTTGAATCTTTAGTTATAGAATTTCTTTCTGCAAATTTATCCTGTCCTTGTTAGTCAAAAGCAGAAGAGTTCTTCTAATATTTGTTTCTTATTAATTCTTTTAAATTCTGCCTTCTTTCAGCATTTTCTTCAGCAGTGATGCTTCTAGCATATATAGCACCGGATCTTTCTACGATAGGAATATATCTTATTCTCTCTTATTATTGATATTCCGTTTCGATTTCCATTGGAATATTTGATTATACTTGCTATTATTCTTATTTTTCCTAAAGTTATTTTATTTCGTATTAAAGTTTAGAAAATTGGAATTAAAACATTTGAGGAATTTCATTAAATTTTTTATCAATTTATTCCAATTTAATTTTTATTTACAATTCGTATTTATCGATTTCTTCTTCCAATGATGGAAATTTAATGATCTAGTGATTAAATCAATTCTTCGTACATTTTTTCTAGTTTTTCTATCCTTTATCTTCGTTATTTTAATTCAAATTATATATTAGTAATTTGTTGTTACATAGATTATGCAAAAGCTTCCTTAGATTATATTTCTTAATATTATTGATGCTCCTATTCAATTATGTTAGATTATTATTTTTGTTTTTTTACGAAAGAGCCAAGAGAGGATTATTTCTTAGTTGCCATTTTTTATCTTAATTTAATAAATATTTTCATTTGCTCATATCATTTCACATGTTGCTAAATTATTAATCTTTGATTACATAGAATTAGATTTTAATCAATTCCTTAATATTTATTATATCCTATTTTTTAATCGGTAAAGCTAACTAAAATTTAGTTAAAGTCTTTAATTCCAATAATTTTTAAATTTTATTTTATATATCAAATTTTCACGAAAACATAGATTTTTCTATAAATTTTTAGATTTATGATGTGAATTTTTATTTTCCTAAATTTAATTTTTTGGTTTTTATTAATTTTTTCAATATAATATTTTCTTTATGCTTTTATCTATAAAAAAATACATAAGATTTTGTTGACATAATGGATTCTTATCAAATCATAGTTTAAAATGATTTCTATGTTTCAAAATATTAAATTTATGTTTATTTTAAAATTATATATGATACTTTTTCAAATTATCAGAACTTTGATCGAAATTACTTTAATTTTTTGTACTAGTAAAACAACTTGAACTAAAAAAATTAAACTATCTTAAATTGCTTAAAAAAGAAGAAAGAAAATTTTAATTTTGGATTAAAATTTAATTGAGTTAAACCTATTTTTTTATAGATGAAATTAAAACAAATTCTAAATTCTAAATTTTGAATTTTATTTTACTATTTTTTTAATAAATTTTTTATACTTTAATGAACTTAAAAATAAACATTTTAATAAATATTCAGCAAAAAACTTAAAAATATAAATATTTAAAGTAATCTTTTTTGTTTCTTTATTGAATTTAATCCTTTTTAGATTCATAAAAATTCTCTATTTTTGGATAAACAGTAAAAATTATTTATCTGATTTTATACTGTATTTATTAGATTGAAAAATAAAAAATAATTTAAATATTGCTAAATATTATAAAATCACGTAAAATTTACATTTATAATAAGAAAATATTATGAAAATGCTAGAAGATTTTAAGAAGGAGCACTATTTTAAAAAATATGAGGGAGAATTTAAATTTCTCTTCTTTATTAATGTCCTAACTTTTTTTCTCAATCTTCTTAATAAAAAAGAGAAAAAGAGTTGAAAGGATATTAACTAGCAACCTCTTACGTTCATTTCTCCAAGTAGTCATGGGATTATTAAATCTCTTGAAGGCTAAACTGAATTACCGCAAAAAAAAAACAAGAATAACTGATTAAGGAATTTTTCCAAATTTTACTGCGAACTACAAATTGAACTATCTGATCGAAAAAAGGTTACTGAAATGTATTCAAACTCTCCTCTAAAATAATTTTATGCTTAATAAGAAATGTCAACGGAATTGAAAATGAGTTGGGATATCTCTAATATAATATTTATTTTCATACTACAGACAGAAATGCAGTCATTCTTATATAATCCAAAGAAGAATAGCAAATTAAGATGGAAAAATTAGATCAAGCACGTAAAAAAAATAATAAAACAAAAAAATAAAGACAAGAAGCAAGAATAAAAACAATATGCAGCAACTGACTTAACAAAAACAACTATAGCTCAACTAAGTGACCCTAATGGAAATAGAAAAAATATAAATTTTATAAAAAAATTCTTGAAAATATACTATATATGACGTAGAACAATACTTCATTGGAGAAACTGCAGATAAAGTAAGTTAATTCTTGGTAAGATTTGAAAAAACTTTTTTTATTTTTTAGTAGCATGTGATTAAAATTTATGGAGAAAGAAGTGCAGCATGGAGAAGTAACGTAGCTCTGCAAAGGAACTGATTTTATCCTAGAAATTATTGGAACTTGCTTCTCTACTCAAGGAAAGAGAATTTTTAAAGTAGCATTTTTTCCGAGAAGTCATTTAATTTGTATTGAATCAAGAACATTGCATTTAAAATGTTTTAGAAAGTTATTAATTAAATTTTTCTAATTTTCTTTAAGTTTTTCTATATTCGAGTTGTTTTAAATAATCTTGATCAAATTTTAATTATTAAATAATCATTTTAGCATTAAAAATATATACAATAGAGATTATCCAAAGGATAATGACAATCTGAAGGTCCTTTTGAAAATAATAGGATGGGCTTTAAGTTTTATATATACTGATTGCTTTTCGTCATATTATTTGCTCAACTTCGTGCAATTAATTTGTTAGAAATGTTAAAATTACCAAATTATTCAGTATATATTTAAGCTTTTTTCATTATATATATATAAACGAAATGTAAACTGTTTTGCCTTCCCCTGGACTTTCAACCAGGATTATGCTACCATTTTGGTTTCGTGGATGAATACCACGACCATTTTTTTTGTGGATGGTAACCACGTCTTGTTTAGTTCTATGCTTGTAAAAATTCTTCTTTTATAAATTCCTTACTAGTTGATATAGAGTCAATTGATTTCATTTCATCTTCTATTTTCTTCTCTTGTTTTTAGTCTTTATAAATCCTTGCAAAAATTTAATAAATGATACTTTCACTTACATTAGAAACATTTTTTAACTTATTTTTTTTCTTTAGTCTTTGGTAGAACTTTTCTTTCTAAGATTCCAATTCGTTTTAATATTTCTGAATTTTTATCTTCATCATTGTTTATATGATTTTGTTAAATAATAGGTTAATAATCTTCGACTATCATTCTATTTGATGTCTTAAAGCTTTATTAAGATTAAAGATACAGTTCTTATTCAGTCACTACTTTGTTTTATATTAACTAATTTTTTAATATTATTATTTCATTATTTATATCTTCAATTGTGTTCATAAATTCACGAATTCTTTCCCCTTTGTTAAATATTATTTAATCGAAATCCGTTATTTTTTAGTTTAGTTTCTAAAATTATTCCATTGTTAATAATACAGTCTTTGTTTACTTTTCTTCCTGTTTTGAAGGTCCCACCATCACTTTACCTTGGGAAGATGAACTAGACTCATTCTGCTTCTCTTCTTGTCTGAGTATTTTGGCTACTTATTTTCTAGCTTAATTCTTAGAAAGCCTTAGCGACTATTCCATTTTAATTAGGCTTTTTTCATTATTTAAAAATTTTTATGTAGTAACGATAGGATAATTATTATGAAAATATAAGAGCAAGAAAATCAATTATAATTAAGCAAGAAATATGGTTTTAATTAATAAAAATATTTATTTTTTAAAAGATAAAAAACTACTTTTCTAATTTCATTTAATAAACTTAAAATACCTATATATTTTCATATTTTCATATTTAAATAATTTAAAATTTATAAAAAAGTAACAAAAATTTAAAATTAAAATTAATGAAATTATCTTCAAAAAAAAATTGCTAAATATAAAACTTTTAAGCTTTTAAAATTTATTTTTTTATTTATTATAGCAATTTTTTTGATTCTAACGAAAAAAAGATATAAAATATAAATTTTTAGAAAGATATCTTAATTCATTTATATTTTACTTTAATGTAATTTAATCTAGTAAATTCAAAAATTATTTAATTATATATTTTTAGTAGAAATGGGTTATTTAAGTCTAACTAACTAATAATTTTCTATATTTCTTAAATTAACTTAAAATGATAATTAAAAATTCACGAAAGTAGCAAATCATAAAGTAGCATTATATTTTTAAGTATATTTTATGTATAATTTTAAAAAAATTGTTAACAAGCAAAAGAAAATTTAAGCAAAGAAAGCCAGGAAGCTTGAATAAAAACAATCGAAAACGTCAAATGAAAGAACTTACTAATTCTGGTTTTCCTCCAGCAGCAAAAGGAAAACACCTTTAAGAGAACACTAAAGAACAGGAATTTGATACATCGAATCGTTTAGCAATCAAGTTTGACTTATGAAGAAAAATTTCTAAAAGTAGGATGAGGTAATATTTAATCTCGCGAAAAAGATAAGGGAACTCTTAAATACAATTGAAGAACTTAATTAGGAAACCAACCGCCTAAGGAACCAACTGATATAAAATCAAGTAGTGACTCAAGAACAACTTTGATAATAATCTTAATCTAGATCGAACAAAATTGACATAATGGATATTGAATAAGATTAATAAACATAGAAAAATAGAATTAATAAGAATAAAAATAATAATAGAACTAATAGCTAGAATAGTAAAAATTGAGAATTACTTTTACCCGAATTCAAGTCTAAAACCATCAAAAATAGAAGATGCTTCCACTCAAAGTGTCATTTACTGAAAACCTGCCGAAGCTTTAAGCAACTAAAGAGAAAGGCAGAATAAATAACGTGGAAAGAACTTACAAGGTTATATGTAACTCCTAATGGAGTATTCAAGAAGAAGGCTTTCAACGGAGCAAAGAAACTATCATAGCGACTACTTCTCACATAAAATCTTGGTCGTAGTTTCCACCATGTTAAAAAACTGGCAGCGATAACCTAGATTAGATTCCAGGGAACAAAAAATATTTTGATTTTTAGTTTACTATTATTATTATATATACTTTTATTTAAGATAGTTTCCATTGTAATTTATTTTTATCTAATTTTTTTAAAGAAAAAATTTTAAGTGTAAGAAATTTAAATACTTATAAAATAAGGTACTTATATTATAAAATAATTAACTTAGTAAATAGAAGAATAATAGCTTTAAAGTTAAAAATTATAAAAATATACGAAATTTTAAAATGAAATCTCAAATACCTGTAAGAAGATTATAAGAACTCTATCAACTATTTTCAAATACAAAAAGAATATATAAAAGATAGAATAATTAATAAATGTGTATAAAGTATTTTGATACTCATATATTTGCAGAATTAAAAAGGTGATAAGATTAAAATCTGTCAATTTAAATTAAAAATCATAAAAAGAGATAGAAAAGACGTTACTATTATAATTTACGGAAACATCTTTACGAAAGATGCTTTAATTAAATAAATTCTAAAAAGAAAAAAGAATTTAAAAAAAGTTAAAAAAACTGAAAGAATGTACTTATTTTGCTAAAAATTAATATAGACTTTCCGTTAGGATTTAATAATATAAAATAATAGAATAAAACTATTAGGAGCACTAGTCAAGAATTTTAAAATGTATAAAAAATATTCAAATAAATCAATTCACTTCAAGATTACACTACTTCAATAAATTGAACTCCTTCTTTCATTATTTCATCTCATATTGGATAAAAGATAATAAAGTCTTTTCAGATTTTCTTTAATATATTTTAGATTACAGTTTTTCAATAACAGCCATATGCTACTTCAGGAAAAAATTTCTATTTGAATTTTTTAAATCTGAACTTAGTTGAGCTACTTTGGTTAATATTACATCGAAATTATTGCAAAATTGACTCTTTTTTCTTTATTCTTTATTCTTGGTTCTTAATTTAAATTTTTCTGTTTGATTGTATTTTTTAGCATTACTGTATCATTACTTACAAATCTTGATCAAATTTTTTCACCAACATCATACAAAAATTCATTTTATATTAAATTTTTTGAAGATAAGAATGTATATTTGAAAATATTGAATGACTTAAAACATAAATATACTTTTTAGCTTTGTTTATATAAAATAATCATTTATAAATTTGTTGGGGATGATAAAGTTTTAATAATATTTTTATTAATAAAATGGAACCTAAGTTATAACTGGGTTCATCAACAAAACCTAATAGTGCTTAGTAGAATGTAGCCAATTATTTCTATCTTCTTTAGATAGAGAACTAAGAATTAACAAAAGCTATTAAAAATATTTATAAACGAACTTATGAATTATTAAACTTTATGGAAATTTTAAAATTGGAGGATTTAACATATGATAGGAAATAACTATAAACCCATACTTACAACAAATTTAAGATAGAATTTTACAGAATGAACAAATAATAAGAGAAATTTAAAATTCCTATCGAAAAATAATGACATGCTGGTATTGTAAGCAGCATTAAGTAAAAAACTGCTTTAATTTTAATAAAAATAAAAGAAGATAATATAAAATAAATGTTAAGATGTATTTAGAATATACTGCACAAGTGAAGGTTTACTTTATCTGAAAAAAATACTCCAACTAAGCAAAGAAGCTCATTATAATGAAAAGGCAGTAAATGATTTTAATTGGAAATGGTTGAAATCCGACATATCAGAAAAATAAAGGAAAATAATCTTAAAATTATAAAGAAACATGACAGTGAAGATTCAAGCAAATTTGAATGAGGGCTTATTTTTAAGCAATAAATCAACAAACTAATAAGAGACAAACCAAATAAAGGTGAAGTCATTTTAATATATTATATATATAAATAAAAAGGGAAGAGCAATCCTCCAACTGAAACTGACTTTAACTCTGGTACCAGGAAGTTCCCCGTAGGTGAAGAACCAACCAAGAGAAGAGAAGACAAGATTGAAGAGGCATCAGGTAGCATTAATGATGGAAAGTTTCAGATACTAAGGTCTCTTAGGGTTGAATTCCGATCGCGGCTCTATAGAAGACAATTTCTCAAGGGAATGGTAGCACTGTGGAAAGACTTCAGCAAGAATATTTTTTAATTTTAAAAATCTTTATTAAAGAGCTGCGCTCCATTGAGATGCTACACGCTCTATAATCTCATTTATTTATTATTTATTTATTCAAAGAACGAAAAATTGGTTAATAATAAATTTTATTATCTTAATGATTATTTGTTTAAATAAATTTAATATAATGTACTTTATTTAAAGAGTATTTTTTTATTTTATCTATAATTACATTTTTATGTCATTAGTTTTCACGCTAAGGATTTAAATATAAATATAACATAATTTACAAGGAGTAATATGAAGCTAAGATGGAAGAGCTATATTAAGATTTATGAGTAATGCAACAACAAAGCGAAAAAGACTTTATTAAGTAAGAAAGATAAGCCGAGACCAAGAAATAAAAGTAAAGAAAATAGAAGTAGTCTTACATAGAATATAATAATAGCAACCTTAAATAATCAAACTTAACAATTTCATTGGAATTTGAAAGAGTTTAAACATGAGAAAAAACTTTCAAGAAGAAATGCTTCAATAAAAAAATTTCAGACTTCAGTGAAAGAATCTTCTTTGTTCTGAAAAAGCAAAAATCTGGAGTACAGCAAAGCTATGAGAAGCAGAAATAGTTACTAAAAAAATCCACACGGAAACAGTTGAAATCTGTTCTACACAAGAAAATTTCCGAATTTAACCCTTCTGGTCAGATGAGCATGGAGCAGCTCTTAAAAGTGTTCTTAAATTTCCAGGAAGAAATTAAGAAATTCCATAAGAAGAATGAGAGGCTAGCTGAACAGCTCTAGCACGGGCTGCAAGAGACTTTGACCACAGGATGGCAAACCAAGAGAGAACTAGACGTCCTTTGAAAATACTAAAGAGAATAATTTAGCCAAATGAACTCCCAAGTTAAGAAAATTCAAGAGTAAAATAATCAGATTGACAACACTATGCTGATCTAGAAGAGCTCCTAAATTTTGCAAAACTAACCTGACTAAATGATAATTATTGCCAAAATTGAAATAGAAAAAACTCCTTTGACAATGTAGAAAAAATAAAAAACACAGATAGTAAAGAAAATATGCTACTGCTGCAAGAGTCAATGAAATTTATGGAAGAATTACTGTTAGTTCAGAAAAAAGTCAAAGAACAGTATTGGACAAATTTAATAGCAGATAAGAAAAGGAAATAATCAGATATGATGTAGGGAAAATGGAACAATTTACAGACTGAAAAAGAAACTAGAACTGGCAGAACTTTTAAATAAAACAAGAGTAAACTATGATTAGAGAAGGAAGGCTCAATGGGTAAGACACTCAAAATTCTAGAGCTCGTTAAAACATTGCCTCTCAAATTTTTAAACTTTTACTTAAGCAGTAGTTTGACAGACACTGCAAACATTTTTATTCAATTCATTCAAGAAATGTTTCATCTGTAGTAGCACATGACACCTCTGGAAAAATTGTAAGTAAAATAATATTATCTGTAAGAAGGTTTGGAAAGACCTTGCTTTCTTTATCCATCAATAGATGGAAAATAATTGAATAAGAAACTTAAGCAAAAGGCTTAGTATAAACCAAAATTAAAATGTTTTAAACTAGGAAATCCAGAGTCCTGATTGCTATTCAGGAGGAGAGGAATTAAAAAAACACTTTTTTTGCCTAGAAAAAAATTTCATTTTATTTGATATGAACAGTCAAATTATAAAAAATATTTGGAATAAAGAGTACGTAGTACCTCATCATCGACGCGTAACTCTATCAAAGTTTTTATTAACAACAACTCTCAAGCTTATTTCTCTGAACGCAGTGCGGGTTTGTAATTTAAACCTATTATTACATTTAGATTTCTTGAATTTGAAGAATCCTTCATAAGTTAGTTCCTTGAAATCTGGATTATTTTACTAAATCTGATCCTCCATTAACACTCTCTTTTAATTATATTTTAGCGCTTTCAAGCAGTTTCCAAAGGAAAGGACAGACACCATATTAAAATAAAATAATTATATATAATAAAATTTTAAGATGCAGATTCCCAAACTTTAACTTGCTTTAGTGTTGGAACCTTTGAAGGAACTAGAGCTAAATCGAAGGATGAAGAAAAGGATAGCTTCATCAGAGGTTGGTGAATTAAGTACCCGTGATCGACTATGCCTTCCAATACTTTGGCTTATCCTCAGAACCTTGGAACGAAATGATTTTTGGCTATGGCAACATGAAATGTGACTTGGGTGACATGTGAATACTGCCTTGGTAGTTTCAAGAGATGCAACCTGCCATGACTCCATTTTCAAGATATATTTATTTGTTTATTTATCAGTATTGATCATTTAAACAATGATTAACCTAATAATGGTAGACCCACTTTAATTAATTATATATATGAATGAATTAATTAATTTATGATAGGTTGACCACAAATTAAGAGAGAATTAAAAGTAAGAGTATTCTTGGAAGATATCTTATCTGATCTGAATCTTCTCATTTTCTTCCATTTATTCTAATTCTTCTTCCAATAGATTCATTATGTCCTGATCTGAATAATTAGAGTCAATCTCCATCATTCGGTCTTTTTAAAACAGTAGAATTCTATTCTCTATTTTTTACTTTTCTAACTCTTGAATTTTTCTTTAGATAATTAAGCTATCTGTTAGTCTTTTCTTAGTGCATCGCAAGTTCATTTCCACATTTTCTTAGAATTGTTATAAAACTGTTAAATCAAGTTTTTATTTTTATCCTCTTGATAATCGATTATAAATTCAAGTATGCTCGTTGGATCCTGCTCTGTAGTCTTTACCAATTGTTTTCTAATAAGGGAGAATTTTTTAAATATAAACCCGTTTTCTTTTCTCTAATATATCTTTCAGAAAATTTTTAATGTGACAATCAATTTCTTTATTTTTGCTTAATTGTAGAGTTCATATCAGATTTTCTAATTTGTAATTTCCTCATATTATTTCTTCAAGTGTGAGGTCCAGGAAGTCTTATTTTTATTAGTTATTACTGATATTTACGTTAGTGAGATTTTTTATTGGCTATTCTCTTTCTTCTTTGCATTATCTGCAATCTTATATTATATGGATCTCATCTTCCTTTCTATAAATGCAGAATTAAAATGCTTCACTCTCTATTAGATTTCTTTCTTTCATTGTTTATGCTGCTCTATTACATTTTGCCCGTGGTTTAAATAAGTAGCATATTTCCTGTTTTCTGTGTTTGTTGAATCTTAGATAGTTTGGTGTTCTTTGTATAAATTGTTACATTCATTCACTTCTATATTTTTAGCAGGTGATCGTATTCTACACTTTTTAATGGAATTTACATCTTTATGGAACTTTATCGCTTTTTTTATCAATATTTTCCATCTTTCCTTTTCAGTTATCTTGTGTTATTATTTCATCGTTGAGCTGAAGTGTCTCCATTACCTTCCTTGAGTATTTTTCAAATATATATATTCCTCTTTGCTAATTGGCATAATCATCCATCTAATGTTGATTCTTAGTTTAGGAGTAATTTTCTTCTGAACATTAGCATACGTTATCGCATATAGTATTTTAATTTCATGGATTGCAGTTCATTCTCCAGGATTTCGTTTTATGCGCAAAAAGGTCCATCTATTACAACTCTTAGTGATCTACGCTGCATGATTTCCAATTTATTTAGAGAGTTGTTTCCTATAGCTTCCTCTATGAACGGAATACATTCGATTCAAAAGCCAAATATTTGATTTATAAAGGATTTTATTATTATAGATGCATTATATGAAGTGATTCCTTTCTAAATTGTTAATTTGCTTAAGATTTATGCTTGAGTTTTCTGACATTCATAGATTCTTGATTCCAGGTGTTTTTATTATGAGATGTTTTCTTATATCCAATGTCCAAATACTTAAATTCCTTCACTTTCTCTATTACTATTCCATTTATTGTGATTTTCTCTTAATTTTTTCATGTATTACCATTTCATACCATTCCTTTTGTTTTCTCCACAATTTTTAAATATAGTGTTATGATTATTATTATAGTATATCAGTCATTTCTTTAGTTAATCTGGATGAAATAATGTTACAATATCATCAGCATATACTAGGACCTACATATCTTGCTTCTGTTCAATTTCCATATCAGTCTGTATTGTAATTCCAACTTTTTTTTCCTTTAGTTCATTCAGTAGCTAATTTATTATTATATTGAATAATATATAATAATATTTTAAAACAGCAAAGACTATTTAAAATAAATTAATTTTTTTCTTAATTATTAAATTAAACATATTAATAAAATACTTTTAATATTTTTACAAAATATTTTGCTTCTTTTATCTAATAAATTTATCTAGTTTATAATTTAAACTTTGGAAAAGATGTCTAAATGCTTTAATTGCACAAAAAAATTTGATAAAAAAAGAATAGCTTAAAAATGATGATGTGGTCATTTAATTTGCTAAAATTGCATTGAATTAAAATGAAATGAAATTTTATCTAAAGAGTGCCCTTAATGTAAACTATTAAAAGAAAATAATCTAAATTTCTTTTTCTAAAAAGAGTAAGAATGAAAAGAAAATTAAAAAAATGAACAATAATAATAAATAAAATTTCAAAGAACAATAGAAAAAATATAAATCACAAAATTAAAATCTGAGAGAATATAAAATCAAATATAACTAGAAAAAAATAGTAATTCTTAATAAATTATAAAATTAATAGATTAAGTTTTATTTAAGGAATGCAACAAAAATAATGAATTTCTTAAACAGCAAATAAATTAACTAAATTGATTGGTAAAATAATATGAAACTTAACTAAAAGAAAAGGAAAAATATAATTAAAATATATTATAAATAGAGTAAAGTTTTGATTTTTAATTTGTAGAAAATTTATGAGAGAAAATCTAATATTAAATTGAAAACTTGAATAATATTAATGTAAAATTAGTAAATGTAGTTGCTTAAATAATTTAAAATGAAAGTATAGATAAATAAGAAAATTTAGAATTAAATATAAGAAATATTGAAGAAAACACAAAAATAAATAAAATTCATAAATTATAAATTGATTAATAAGAATCTATTTAGTATACCTAAAATTAACAAAAATAAAAATATATTCAATGAGCAAATTAAATCGGTCAAGAAAAATAAGTTCAACTAAATGCAAAAGAATAACAAATTTAAATATTAAATGAATAAATAAAATAAGATAAGACTTTAATTTAAACTTATCAGTAGAAGATTAGTTATCTCGAGTAACAACTTGCAGAATTAAAATAAAAAAATGAAGAAGATATTTAGAAGCAAAAAATTTAGAATGATTTTATATAATAATAAGATCCTAAAAATGTTTAAAAAGAATAAATTTAAAATATAAAAAATGATAAAATGTTACAAGAAGTCAACCTTGTTTAAAAATAAAGTGAAAAATAAAACATTTAATATACATTCAATGATATTCTTAGCTTATTGGAAAAAAATGGAGCAGGTGATTAACCTTATTCTTAAATTAGAATTTGAAAGTACTAAGATCTCATTCCTAATTCAAAATTTCTTAACTCTCTACAAGTCATTGGAAAAGGCGGATAAGCTATTGTTTACAAAATAAACATTTAAGGACTTGATTATGCTCTCAAAGTTATGACTTAAAAAAAAGGTACTTCCTAATAATAACTACTTAATGACTTTTATTTAGAGTGTTAATCTCTACTCTCTGTTAATAACCATAGAGTTCTAGGATTATTAGGAGTTGCATTTGAAACAAGTAATGAAGAAAATTATATTCTTTGTACTATCACAAACTATTAATAAAAAGGAAATCTTTATAGCATAATATAAAACTAGCAACTATTTTGAGAAACTTAAGATTAAAATATAAAAGGACTAAAAAAGTTGAAACTGATTTATTAAATAGCAGAAGGAGTGAAAGCTATTCATAATGCTAACTTAATTCATAGAGATTTGAAATCATAAAATATTTTATTAAATGAAAATGATCTTCCTAAAATAGCAGATTTAGGTTTATCAAGAAGTAGTGAAATGGATTTTACAGAATAAGAGAGAGGAACGGTGTAATGAATGGCTCCAGAGTAATTTAATTATAAGTTTTACAAATAAAGTGATATATGAGCTTTGGCTTGTATAGCGATAGAAATATTAAATGAAGGTTAACTTTGGCCAAATGATTTAAATATGCAGAACTTAAGAAATAAAATATTGAATGAGAAGAAAATACCTGAATTTTCTAATGTGATAAAACAAAATATTGAGTTGGAGTAATTGTTAAAGAAATGTTTGAGTTACAATTGAAAAGAAAGACCTAGTATTCAAGAATTTATTGAAAATGTTTAACAGATAAGAGAATTAACTTATTAATAGAGTAAACATTGACTAAAAATAACTAAATTTTATTTGTTTTTATAATGTTTTAATATATAAATTACCTAAAATTTTTAATTTTATTTTCTTAATAAAAAATTATAAAATTAAAAAGTCTCTTTGTTTTAATAATAAGAAAAAATGTTTATTATGAATTTTAAAATTAGATAATTGCATCTATTATAAGCAATCATGATGGAAAATTTACAGCAACATGGTTAAATGAGTATGAAACATCGATGTAGCAGAAGAATGAGTGAATCTTAAACTAATTCTTATGCTAAAAATGTTGTTTTAATATTGGAAATTATATATGAAAAAAAAGATGGAAGGATAAAGAATGATACTCAACTACTCTATTAAGGAGGAGAAGAAAACTGAAGAAGCCTAGTAAGCTATAACCCAATCCTAGTAACAAGTAACCTTCAGACTTTCCTATAAACATCCTTACACCTAGATAGATACTCCTTGGCCGCCGAAAAGCCAAAAAAAAGCAAAATCTATTATAATAAAAATCGGTGAGTCAATTCTAGATCTCGCAACAGCAAGAGAAAGGCTAGTCAATAGTCTGGTAGAGTTAACAAAAATGGTATAGAAGCTCAAGGTAGAGAATAATATGAGTAAGCAACTATTAGATAATAATAGCGAAATTCCAAAAGAATAGAGCTTCGATTTGAACGGGAGATCCAGTTACTTCTAGATGAGTTTACAACTCTGAAGATAGAATTGGCGACGGCCAAACAAGCAATTCTCAAACAAAACAAAAAACTGAATATAATAAATGAAACGGCAACGAAGTCAAAATAGCAACCTCTTCCTTAAGCTTCCATAGTTAAAATAGACCTAATGAAACTGGAAAGCTTGCATCGCTCCGAAAATCTGAAACTCAACTCCCCAGCCCAAAAGACCCAGACTAAGAAGAAAAAGAAATGCTACACATGTAGCTCAACTGAGCACTTCTATCGCAACTGTCCGAAATTTTTTAAGAAGGTAGAAGTAATATTGAGTTAGACTCTACTAGCAAGAGTAACGGGAAAGGAGGCAAAGATATTAAAGCAATAAGATTTATTGTATAACTTAGGGGAGACTCTATAAAAGAAGCCGTTAAGACAGAATCAAGAGCCATAAAATTGAATGAGAAACCTATTCTATGAAGATCACAATCCTCCTGATTTCGATGACCTATCCTCCTATTTGGAGTACTAGTAAAACCCTCTCGTCTTTAGCAGAAGTTGTTAATCAATAAGAGGTTGAAATTCCCGAAAAAATATTTAATTACTTCTACTTCATCTATCATTCCAATATTGGAAATAATAATTGCTAGTATTATGAGCATAATTGAGAAAGAAAATAGTACTAGTCCAAATGTTTATAGTGAGAACTTATTTTGAATTAAATTCTAAATATCAAAAATATTATAGACTTTTAAAATTTTTCACATATTACATAACTTAAAAAACTTTACATAGAAAAAACAAAAATATTAGTAACTAATTTCTCATCTTAATTTTTCTACAAAATAAGGATAAAAATATTAAAATAATGATATAAAATTTATTTTCCTTTATAATATGCATCTTCAAATATTTCTATATAATTAATTATTTAATATAGATGTTAGATTAAAGACAGTATTTTATTTATTTTGTAATGATATATTTTTATTTTCTCTACGATAAAAAATTAAATTTTTTAAGTTTACTAAAGTTATTTATAGCTAAATATTCAAATATTTACAGTATAAATAATCAAATTAATTAAAATTAAACATTGGCAGATTTATTTATGAGAAATTTTATCTTTTGATTAATAATTCAATCATGCTTCATTAAAAGAATGAAGAGAAAAATTAATAAAATTGTAATATTTATTATATAAAAATAAATGGGAATGAAAAATTCTCCAATTGAGATTGACTTGAAATCTGGTATCAGGAAGTACTCATGGGGGAAGAACAGAACAAGAATCTTGGTAAGAGCCAAGAGAAGACAAGATTGAAGAGGTATCAAGTAATGATAATGATGAAAGATGCCAGATACTCAGGTCTTTTATGAAGAATTTCAATCACCGCCCTAGAAGACAGGACTCACAAAAAAATGCTAGCATTGCGGAATACTGCGGAAAAATAAATTTAATTTATAAATGTTATTAAACGACTGCACGTCACTGAAGATCTACGCGCGCTTTAATCAAAAAAGTTTTTAATTTTAAAAATAATGAAGAACTATATAAGATTAAAGAAAAATTAATAAATATGGTGTTAAAGTTAAAATAGAAAGGCTAAAATGTAAGAAATATTTATTAAAATTCCAAGATTAAATTTAAAAATTATATATTATTTCATGTCTTAAAAAATTACTGAAGCTAACTTTCCTATAATTAAATAAATTAAAACAAAAATTTAACAAAAAAAATAAAAAATATATAAAGAATATGCCTTAAGTAAGAAAAAAATATTATAAAAAAATTTTCTGGAGATTTATTATCATATAAAAATTTTTAAATAGGGTGGAAAGCCCTTTCCTTCGGATGCTGCTTGGAGGCCCAGCAAGGCAACTAAAAAATGAGAGCGAACGGAGGATAAATCGGAGAAAGAGAAACCAATAATAAGAGAAGGAAGATTCGACAAGCTGGAGAACTCTGAATACTAGGAGAAAACCTTCTTCATCATAAGTCGGGGAAATGTACCTGTAATCGCATATTGCATCCTATGCTTTGGAAGGAAAAATTACAGGGATGTATTGCAGGAAGAGAAAACAAGGATAGAGAGACCCATAAACAAATTTTCGACATTAAATAAAATTAACTTAAAGATCTACGCGCTCTATAATCCAATTTATTTATTATTTATAAAAATTTATAAGCAAACATAAAAATAGTTTTTCAGATATATTTATTTAAAATGATTTAAAAAAACCTTAAAATTTGGTATTTAGTGTTTCTTTAAATTTAAATATGTAAATTTATACTATAAGCGGTTTTAAAAATATTAAAATTAAAAAAATCAAATTTTTTATTATTTAAAAGAATCATAAAAGGATAAGCTATCTTTAATGATTTTTTTTAATTATTAAATATAATTAATTGCAAATTTAAAGCATAAATAGTATTATTTTAATTTTTTTTAATTTATTTTAGTATTCAAAATTCTAAAAAAATATTGTATTATATTGAAATTTCTTGGAATTGTAAAAATAATAAATTTTAGAAAAAGTACTATACATAAAGTTAAAATAATGAACATCTTATATCAATTGATGAATTTCGATTATTTTATGAATTTTTGCATATATTGATATTAAAAATGATCTTAAAGTAATTTTGAATATTTTATATCATAATTTATATATTTAACTTATATATCATTATCAATAAATTGTTAGTTTTTGTATATTAAAAATATTTTATTCTTAATTAAGTATTTTTTGATTAATTTTGTAAGCTATTTTTATATAATTTTTGATATTTTACTTACATTATATTTAACAAATACTTTTCAATTTTTAATAAAGAAAATTATGATTCCTTATAAATTATTAAAGATTATTATGGAGCGCATGACACCTTGCTGGCGCGCAGCTCTTTCAATATTAATATTAATATTAAATATTAAGAAAGAATGTTCTCATACTTCTTTTTTAAATTCTAGTAGTCCAATGAGCCACATCTTCTTTTCTAAATGGAAATCTACTTATTAAAGATTATTCTCGAATCTTGAATAAAATGCTCCTGTCTTCTTGAATAAGGTCCAAATAAGAATTAGTTATTAAGTCATTAGTTAGAAGACTCATCAGTCTAACGTTCATACTGCCAGTGAGAACCATCAGGCAAGTTAGGCTTGTCTCTTCCGATTTTGTCTATCTTTTTCCGTGGTGGCATCTAGTACGAGATTACTCGCAATACAGTATAAATTACACCAGATTGCCCACTAGTTCTCCAAGCACAGCCGATACCTCTTATTATATGATTTAATAAAACTTAATAATGATTACGTCTAAAAGTATTTTATATTAAAAAAAGTATTTTAGATATAAATTAAATAATTTAATCATTTGAATAAAAATAATTAAAAATAAAGATTTAAGTTTTGCTTTCAATTATTATTGAGTGTCTATTATCTTTCATGAAATGTGAATTTATATTTTACTTTATCATATTTATACCCTTTTTACTGCAACTTTCTGAAGATTTAGTGTCAGCTGAGTAAAAAAGTTTTATTGAGACTAGAATCTGATAGTCTCATAAAATTATTATTTAACCTCTCTCTAATATTAGTCTATTTCTTGCTCTATAAGAAAGAGAATATCAGATTAGAAAAAGAAAATGTTTTAAGACCAATAAAATGAACAAATAAAAAGAAGGAAAAGAGAACATAGACGCTTTAAGAAAGAGAACATAGAAGAAAATGAAATTATGGGCAAGATTGAAGAAGCGTTTCCTAAAGAGTTTAAGATATATTAAAATATAATAACTCACGTCATTACAGAGCTAAACGCTCTATAATCTGCCATTTCTATTTAAAAATTAAAAAATTAATTATATTTTATCAGAAAATATTGAACATTAAATTATTTGAAGATATATGATATAAAAGTTAAATAAAAAAGAGTTTATGCTTTATTTAATTAAATAATAATCTATAAGCATACTCTATTATTCGTTTTAGTGTTATTCATTTGGCAAAAAATGCTATTTAATCAAGATGTTAATGAATATGAAAGGTATTTTTCTAAGATTCTGAGAGAATAAGCAATTGATATTATAATAATTCTAAAAAGGAAAATTCAGCAATATACCAATTGCAACTTTAATCAGTGAAGATAAAACTATAAAATAATATAAATCGGTATTTACTCAAAAAAAGGAATAAAATTTTAAAATAAATATGCAAGATTTGTGTAAATATTTAAGATATATTTAATTTAAAAAATGAGCTTTTAATTTTGAGAAAGACAGTGAGAAACTAAAGGATTATCTTTAAAACATTAAAAAAATGATTCGAGAATCTTGTCACAAGACCAAGTTCTTAATTTCATTTTTACTACAAAAAAAGAATAAAAATAAATTTTTAGAGTAAAATATCATCATCAGCAAGGAAAAAAGTGAATTGAATAAAGCAAGAATTTTGAAAAACGGCTAAAAGAAATAAATTTTTTTATTAAACAGGTGAATGACTCTGAAAGTCGATGGAAAATATTGATCTACTTAAGAAGCAATTATTAATTTAGTTTTATTTATTGAAAAAATCTTCAGTTATCTCTTTTTTAATTAATCTTTTAAAATGTTTATAAACGTTAATATTATTTAAAAAAAATTATAAAATAATTTTTATTGGTATAGTGATTTTGTAAATTTAAATAAAAATATAATTTAAAAAGTAATTTTATTTTAAAGATATATAAGAAAATTTTATCTTTAGCTCATTTTATTAATCTATTATCTTAAAATTATTTTGAATATCGAAATTAATTTTATTCTATTAAGACCTATTAACAATAATTATAGTAGTTAAACCTTTTTAATATAAAATTTCTATAATAAAATTAATTTTGGAATTTATCTTTTAAATCAAAATTTAATTCTATTTAATAAAATTTTTTAAATAGTAAATATTTTAAAATTTACAAAAAATATCTAACTTATTTTAAAGCTTTTATAAATTAGAAAACTAGTCTATATAATTTTTATTTAGAAAATAAATTTTTCTAAGATAATAAAATAATACTTTAAAGCTTAAGCTAAATATATTTCTTTAAAGTTAATTAATATTTTTGCTAATAAATTAGAAATCTAATTCAAATAATAGTTTTAATATTTCTTAATTAATTTATTTTAATACTTTTTATAATAAATATTATAAATATCAAAGGAAAAAATAACAAATTAGGGAAAAAGAGAGAAAAAACATCAAAAAATATACAAAGAAAGGCTATGAGATAAATTAGGCAGGAAGAAACAAAAATCATCTGAATCTTCGTTATCAAATCAGAGGAAGTGATTATATGGAAATTAAGAGTAATTTTAATAATATAATAGGAAAATGAATTCAAATATCAATATAAGACAAAATGAATAAAGCTTTCAGCAAGCTTGATGAGGTATTTTACATTCTTTAAGATAGAATAAGAGAACTAATGACATACTAAACAACTGTCTTTAGAAATAACATGATTATGGAAGTAATTTGTTCAAAGCAAAGTTTTAACAGAAGAACTGTTGTGATGTTAATTATAAAACAACTAAAAGAAGTTTCTATGCTTACTGAAGAAATAATGACTGATATCACTTTATTCAATTAGATAATTAAAAAGAATTTGAAAGAACTTAAATAGTAAGAAGATTGGAAAAATTTGTGTATTAAATGTTCCAAAATAAAAATAGTAACTTAAAAATAAACAGACGCTTATGTTGCAATTCTTCCCAAAATCTAATAAAGCACTGTTCTGGCTATAGAAGATTTAAAAGACAAGAGAACTAAATAATCTGAAGAAAAATAACAAGAATTTTCATAAATAAGAATAGAATCAAAAAAAGATTGGATATAGAATCAGTCTCAGTCAGATGGAGGGAAGTGGTGTAACAATCCACATTAAAAATAAATTGGGAACTTAACCTCGATAAAAATGGATAATTAGAATGGCTTGAAAATCCATGAAAAGTAACATTTACTTAAATTTTTAGTTGATAACATAGCATTATTTATTAATGTGGCGCTACCTTCATTTGGTTTGTTACGAATCAAAGAGTTTAAAAGTTGTTGCATTTAAATCAATAGTTCTGGTTTTCATCTGAATCAATTCCTTCTTTGAAATATCGGCATGAGTAAATTTAACTTTTCTCAATTGTAGGAATTTCACTTCAATCTCAGTATTTACCAAAAATTTGTGTTTTTCTACTTTTTATGCATTAATAATTTTCAGAGGCGATTGATCCCCAACAAATATTTTCTTCCTGTAAACATTTCCTTCTGGAATGCAGTATATTTTAGTATATTCCTTCATAGATTTTTGTTTTCATATTATTATTTCCTCTAAAAGTATCTGCAATTGCTAGATATATGCTTGATCCTTTCACAAAATCTGCATTTTATATTGCAAATTCTAGAGATATGTTAAATTTTTCTTCAGGGTTAACATTTGAATTTTTTTATTAATTTTAGCTGCTTTAACCTGCGGTACTATTTCCTTAGATCTTTTTTAAAATTAGAAAAATAGATTCCTAATTAGAGCGCATTTGACATTTCTGTATATTTTTACTCTTATTTTTACAGTTTTTAGTTAAACTAGATGATATAATGTTTAAGATTGATTTCTGTTTTAATCGTAGTATTCTCATTTTGAGATAAAATAGCAAATTAGCCAGCGATCTATCTCGATTTATTAATTGACTAAATCTTCAACATATTCTAATATTTTTAGTTATGCTTCTAAGGAGTAAATGTCTATGAGTTTTTCTTATTGTTAATAGTTTTATATACTTTATGCAATTGACTTCTTTGGATCCATTTTAAGTATAATAAAATAAAAAAGCATATAAGATATTTTAAGATTTAGAAAGGTAAACTTAAAAGTGGTATTTTGATAAAAATAATATATCATTAATAATAAAAATGTTTAAAGAAACTAAGCTTATATGTAAACTAAATAGATATAAGTAATTAAAATTTAAGTATATATTTTCAATTACAAACAAATTATAAAAAATATTTAGAAGTTTTTACTATAACGTACTGTAATTAGCTATAAGTATATTAAAGCATTTAAAAGATAAACTTTCTCGTTTAGTTTAATGTTTCTAAGAATAAAAATCTATAAATTTTATTTACAATTATAAGAAATTATTTAAAAAAGTTAAATTTTAAAATACTAGAATAATAGATTTAGAAGTTAAATAAGTTTATAAATTATTTATAAAGTTTATATTTTTTATTTATAATCATCTAAAATTAATTTGCTTAATTAAAATAGCAAAAATAATATTTCAATCAATTAATGGAATCAAAATTAAAATAAATGCATTAATATTTAAAACTTAATAAATCAATCTATTTATTAGATTAGAAAAGCCATTATTTATAAAGATATTCACAACTTTTTTATTTTTTTAAATAAGACATATTTAAGATAGTTAAACTTAAAAAATGTTTTTAAATTCTAATTTTAATGTTTAATCAAAAATTTGTCATAGCATTAATTAATATTTGCAGACAAACTTATATTCTATAAAAGTAATTTTTTATATGTTAAAATAATTTATCTCGATATAAAAGTAAACAAAATTAATGTTTACTTTCAAAATAATTTACAAAATTAAAAAATCTAACTATTTATTTTTATCTAAGTAACTTTAAACTTATATTAAAATTAGGTTAAAATTAAAATTTCTAATCAAAATGCTAACTTTTATTTAAATTTTAATTCATTTTTTATATTAATTACTAACTTTTATAAAATAATTAGAAAACATCATAAAAGCAAATTTTATAGTGCTTTTTATTTACTCTTTTGTCTTACATCTTTTATTTTACTTATAACATTTTAGTACTTTTTTCTTAATTATTCGTCTAAATAAAATTATATAAGTTACTTGCTAAAATTTTATATATGAAATATTTATTAGAATTTAACATACTTATTTATAAATAAATAATCTTTGCAATTTAATATTTTTATTTACAAAGAGAGTCTATAAATTAGACATCAAAATTGTTTTAATTATCATTCTTTAATAAATTAATATATACCAAATATTATCAATAATTATGCTTTATAGCATTAATTAAAACATTTCTTTTTAAATTACGGTAAATCATTTATACCTTCTGAGTCAAAATTATTAGTTAGATTTCATATCGCTATTTTTCTTCTGTGTAATTCTATGTATTTATCTAATTATATTATTTTATCTTATTACGAAATTTTATTTATTATTTTATGTAACTCTATAAACATTTTAAGTATTTATTTAAAATCTAAAATTTTTTAAATATTTTGTAAATCTTTTTTTATTTAGAAATATAAATAAATAATAGATTATAGTGCCTCTGCGTTTTTTAGGTTAATCACCTTTAAGTTTAAAGTATAAGTATCAAATCTGTTTGGATTGTTTCTATCATAAGTCTTGGTGATTTTTAGATTGCTATTTCTAATCTTTTCCGATAGGTCGAGTCTCAGTCACTTTTTATTAACCGCCTATTAGATATAAAAAGCTTTACTCTTTAGTTGTAGTATTGTTTCTATACAGTTTACCTTCTTAGTTGCAATAGATCCTGAAAATATTTTCCCATTAGTTTTTTATTATTTTTCTTAATTAAAATTAGAAGCATCTTCTTACTTTGCGCTCTGGCCGCTTGCAGTACCAGGATCTCATTATTATCCGATACGGAATGAAAGTTGCTATGGGCTGTTGCTCAACATCCATCGTATCATTCACTTATATTTTTTATAAGAATATGCTTTCTGTTAACTCTGCGAATTGGTTGAATTTTTCTCCTAACTTTTCTATTCTGATATTTCCTGCCTGTTTATTTTAAATTTAGTTCTCTTGTGAGTTAATTATCAGATATTCTATTTTTCTTTCTAGTTCTTATACTTTTCTTAGGAGTTTAAAATTTTCTAATTGCATAACTTAAAGTTCTTAAAGTAATTTTTATTAATCATATTTTGACTAAGATGAATCCTTTTAAGAAGAGACTTATTGCAAGAATTTGTTCATTTTTTCTATATTATATTAAATCCATTTGCTCTCCTGATTATATATTTCGATTTTATCTATTTTCACCCTGTTAACTCCTCTATATTAAATTCTATTTAGAAATCTATTTTTGCAAATTCTTTAATATTTAATCTATTTTTTTGATTCAAAAGCAAAAATAATAGATTAATTAATTAATCTTTATAGCATATTTCAAAAGGGATTCAGATTTCACTCATAATTCTTGAATAATTTTTAAAATAAAAAGTAAATTTTAATAAATTAAACTTTTATTTATTTTTAAACTTAAGTCTATAAGCAATATTTTAGAAAACAAATGGAATTATCTGTTCGTCTCTCAAACAATTAACTAAGAAACTTAAGAAGAAAACCGGAAAAATAAATACAGAAAATTTAACAGCAAAAAGAGGATTCAAGTTCTTCTTCTGAAGGAAAAGTTATGGTCGGACTAATCGATATTCAGGAATCTAAGAGTGAAGTTGATAAAAAACTCTAAAGTCAGTTAGATCAAATGAAAAAACTAATCCAAAAATACGAAGAAACAATTTACAATCAAGGGGAAAAAATAAGGGAATTAATGAACGGTATTGACGACCAAAATAATGAATTATTAATACTACTTCGTCAGCTAATCTAAAATAACTTAGTAACAGAATTATAACTTTATGAACAATCGCAATCCATAGTTAGTTAATAATAGAACATGATTATAGAAAAAGAATAAATTAACTGACTAATAATTGAAACAAGAAGAAAAATTGATATAAACTTATAAATGAGAATAGAGAAACTGGAAAAAAGTTTTTTAGAAGAAGATTTAAGAAAAATAGACCAAAAACTGCTGATACTGTAAGGCGAATAATCACATTCTACGAAAATGCTGAGTTTGAGAGAAACTCCAAATAAGAGAAGAACGAAGAACATGAAGAAACCTTAATAAACTCTGAATAACGAAAGATGGAATTTATAAATAGAAAATTTTAGGGAGAACTGAAAATAGCTATTAGAGGTAACCTACCACGTATAAAAAATGACTGTAGGTACCTGGTTGAAAGCCCAGGGAGAGCAAAAACTTTAAACAATTAAGTATATATTATTATTATTATTATTTATTTTTAAACTTATTAAAGTAATTTTTTAAGTGTAACGTTTTTAATTTATTGATTATGATATTCTTCGTACTATTTAATATTTTAATTAATCTAAAATAGTAAATTTTTAATTTAATTTAAATATCTTTTAGTATAAAAGATTTTAATATAATATTAAGACTGAAGAAGTCATTTTAAAAATTTGATATTCCATTTTTATTTTTTAAAACTTTTAATAAAATTAAAAGGAATTAGAGAAAAAATAAGTACACAAAAATAGTTATTGAGTATTAATATATTTATTTATATTCTTTTTACGTATAATACTATCATTTATATAATTGTGTTTTAATTTAGTTTTTTAATCTAATATAGATAAGCTTTTATTTTAATTAATTAATTACTTTTAATATTTAAATATCAAGCTTATGGAATTTCAACCCTTCAAATCTTTTATCATGGGAGTTATTTGGACAATTTTTTGGAGATAAGTATTTAGTTTTTAAAATCGGAGTATACTTCAATAAGGACGAGCGGAACTTAATCATAATATGGGCTGTATTAAATTAAAGAGCATCACTAAGCTTTGCAGTTCATAGGATTGGGTGGTGAATCAATCCTGCAACTAAGCTGACTGTATTTAGCATATTTTTGGTAAATTATAACATGAGATTTCTTTTCTATTTTAAGCAAACAAAAGTTTTTTAAATTTAATTTAAAATATTTTATTTTTAATGTAAATATAATAGTATTCTATATTATTTATTTATTTTTATGTATTTTGATCTTAGAAATAATTATTGATATTTAAACTAAGTAATTGGAAATCTTCCTAAATGCTCTTTTTGTAAAAAAGAATTTGATAGAGGTAAGAGAAAAGCTTAAAAATGATGATGTGGACTCTATATTTGCTAAAAATGTATTGAAAATAAATGAAATGAAATTTTATCAAAAGAATGTTCTTAATGCAAATTAACAATTGAAAGCAATCCTTATTTCTTAATTTTAAAAGAACAAAAATGATTAGAAAATAAAAAAAATGAATAATAAAGAGAAACCAAACTGCAAAGAACAATAGAGAAAATATAAATTACCAGATTAAAATATGAAAGAATATAAAATCAAATATAATAAGAATAAAGACTTATTACTGAATAAGTTATAAAACTATTTGACGAAGTTTTATTTAAGAAATGTAATTAAATCAAAACCACTCTTCAACAGTAAATAGATCAACTGAATTGATTGGTAAAATAATATGAATCTTAGCCCATAAAAAATAAAAGTGAAAATATATTATAAATAGAGTAAAGTTTTGATTTTAACTGCATTGAATAATTATAGATAAAAGTTGAATTCGAAATTGAAGAATTAAATAAGATAAGTGCAAAAATAATAAATATATTTGCTTAAATAATTAAAAATGAAAGTATAGATAAATAAGAAAATTTAGAATTAAATATAAGAAATATTGAAGAAAACACAAAAATAAATAAAATTCATAAATTATAAATTGATTAATAAGAAGCTATTTAGTATACCTAAAATGAACAAAAATAAAAATATATTTAATGAGCAAATTAAATCGATTAAGAAAAATAAGTTCAACTAAATGCAAAAGAATAACAAATTTAAATATTAAATGAATAAATAAAATAAGATAAGACTTTAATTTAAAATTAATAGTAGTAGATAGAATTTCTCAACTAATAACTAGCTAATTTTAAATAAAAAAATGAAGAAGATATTTAGAAGCAAAACATTTAGAATGATCTTGTATTAGAAGAAAATCCTAAAAATGTTTAAAAAGAATAAATTTAAAATATAAAAAATGATAAAATGTTACAAGAAATCAACCTTGTTTAAAAATAAATTGAAAAATAAAACATTTAATATACATTCAATAATATTCTTAGCTTATTGGAAAAAAATGGAGCAGGTGATTAACCTTATTCTTAAATTAGAATTTGAAAGTACTAAGATCTCATTCCTAATTCAAAATTTCTTAACTCTCTACAAGTCATTGGAAAAGGCGGATAAGCTATTGTTTACAAAATAAACATTTAAGGACTTGATTATGCTCTCAAAGTTATGACATAAAGACGAGGAATTACTTAATAATAGATTATTAATGACTTTTATCTAGAGTGTTAATCTCTTCTCTCTGTTAATAGCCATAGAGTTCTAGGATTATTAGGAGTCGCTTTTGATGCAAGTAATGAAGAAGATTAAATTCTTTGTGCTATCACTAATTTTTAGTAAAAAGGAAATCTTTACAATATACTATAAAGCAAATAACTATTTTGAGATACTAAAGATTAAAAATAAAGATATGAGAAGAAGTTAAAATTGATTTATTAAATAGCAGAAGGAGTAAATGCCATTCACAATTCTAACTTGATTCATAGAGATTTGAAATCATAAAATATTTTACTTAACGAAAACGATCTTCCTAAAATAGCAGATTTAGGTTTATCAAGAAATAGCGTGATAGATTTTACGGAATAAGGGAGAGGGACAGTGTAATGAATGGCTCCAGAGTAATTTAATTATAAGTTTTACAAATAAAGTGATATATGAGCTTTGGCTTGTATAGCGATAGAAATATTAAATGAAGGTTAACTTTGGCCAAATGATTTAAATATGTAGAACTTAAGAAATAAAGTATTGAATGAGAAGAAAATACCAGAGTTTTGTAACGAGATAAAACAAAATATTGAGTTGGAGTAATTGTTAAAGAAATGCTTGAGTTTTAATTGACAAGAAAGACCTAGTGCTTAAGAATTTTTATAAGCTATATAGATGATAAAAAATTAATAACTTTAGCAAGAATAATAAAATTAAAATATCAAGAAATGGGAGCCAAAAAATAAATAAGAGTAAGTTTATGATTAGGAAATTTAAAAGAATTAAGATAATTGTTTTTTGGAAAATTAAGAATCAATTTATTATAGTTTAAACATAAACCAAGAAGAAAATAAAAATGAAAATTTTGATAAATGCGAAAAGGAAATCTTAAAATAATGATTTTAAAAATTTTATATTTCAATTTATAAAGTTAATAAAATAATTTATAGTTAAAAGTCTTTTTATTTTCTAAATAAAATTAAAGAATAAGAAAAAGCTTTTATATTTTCTAATTTTGAAGGTATTTAAGAAAAGTAAAGCATTTCTATTTATTTTATCAAAAATGTTGACTTAATTACAATTTAAGAGTTATTTATAGTATTTTAATTTTTTTCTTTAAAATAAAATTATAAATATTTATTTTCTAAAAGAATGTTCTAATTAAATAAAATTAGCTATGAATATTGTGAAATTTTTTTATGTTCTGTTAATAAATTAGTTTTCAATTAATGGTGCTTATTAAAATATTTGGAATTTTTATGTTATAAATATTTGGAAAAAGATGTCAGACTTCAGAAGGGAATTCTTTGCCGCTTCAAGGAAGTAGAGTGCCGGAAAGCAGTTGAACTACGAGGAGATGAAAACTGTAGAAAAAGATCCATAATGCAATAAAGTCAACTTCAGAATAGAAACCGAGAAATAGATGAATTCCACCTTACATCAGGAGGTCTTAGAACTCAATCCTTCTAAACATATGAGCATAGAACAACTCATCAAGGTGGTTTTGAACCTCCAGGAAGAGGTTAATAAGCTCCATTAAGAAAATATTAAGCTAACAAGTAAATCAACCACGGATTTTAAGATATATTTGACTAAAGAGTGGCTAATTGGGAGAGGGAGATTGACGCCTTATGGACCTATCAGCGAGAGTAATTCAGCCAGACAAGTTCCTAAGTATAGAGTATTAAAGACTAAAGCTAGTAAATTGAAAGTATCCAATAGAGTTTGAAGAACCACTGTAGTTGACAGAATCTTAGAGACAATATGGATATTGAAGTAAAAGAGATTATAGAATATTATGCAACTAGAAAAAAGGGACTAGAAAGTATCTATTTCTTAATAGTTCATGACACTTGTACAAAAACTGCATGAAGTTTCAAAAAAAATTTAATCCAAGAGAAAAAGAATAGAATAGTTTTTTGCAATAAGAATGGAGAAATCTAAAGAAGGGAATGCAATAAAAACTATAAAAGGAAAGGAATGTATGAATTAAACAAGAATTTCCAGATTGAGGATTTATAAATTTAGAAATATATTTTATGCGTAGTTTACTGCTCCTTAACAATTTTAATTATAGTAATAATAATAAAACTAGGATTATATTTGTATAATCTGAATTAATTTTAATTTAAGTGTTTATTATTAAGAAAGCTTATGACTCAGTGCAAAGAAAGGATATACGATAAATCCTAAACGATCTAAAAGTACCGGAATAGATAATTAAACTGCTAGCAAACTTCTACTGTGAAGAAGAAATTAAACTGAAAATCAATGATTAAATAGCAAAATAATTCGCGATAAATAAAGGACTAAAACAGGGAAGCATAACTTCGCCAAGACTATTTAACTTGATAAAGCAAGATTTCTCCATAGTTTGGAAGATTAATAGCTAGGAACTACGATAGATTATAAAAACTAAGAGAGATGAACATAAGAAATATATAAAGATATTTTGCATACGCAGATGACCTAGCCTTTTATAAGTGAATGGGAATATATAGAAGAAGTAATCGAAAATTTAACCTAATGGGCAGAAAAGTACAAATTGGAAATTGAAGATAAAACAAAATGAATGATATGAAAATCAGCAGAAAATAGTAACTGAGAAAATATTGTAAATACTATCGAGGTGGGAAATCTAAGGATCTAAAGAGTAACGACCTTTTAGTACCTAGCTCATATAATAGAAGAGAACATCAGTTTTGAAAACGCATGAAGAATAGACTAGAAGCAGCATAAAAATACAAACATGAAAATTGGGAAAAATAACAATGAATAAGGGATTAACACCATACAATGCAGGATCAATGATAAAAACTTTCGTAAGCTCAGTTTTCAGTTATTGGACGGAAGTGATCCCATATTGCGAATAATTTCTAGGAAAATAAGTGATGGAGCAACTAGAAATAATATAGAGAAGATCTTTACGAACAATCATAGACTCCCCTTTTTAAGTGCAAAATGAGATGTTAGAATACGAATTGCAGTTTATGAAATTTAAACATTACCTATGAAAAAAACGTTGAGATTAAGAGGCAAATTAATAGGAAACTAATGAAAAACAATAGACGAATTATTTTTCGACCTAAGTAAAGAAGAGAATTTTATATTTGAATAATATTGCATAGCAATAAAATTAGAATTAAAAATTGAAGATAAAAAATATTAATAGATGATGATAATAACAATTAAAAAGGTTAGAAAAACATTAATTGCACAATATGAGAAAATAGAGTATACGTAGAAGATAGAGAAAGATTGGAGTAAATGATAACAACATTATAATATAGAAAAGCATGGTTTGATGAATATGTAGTAGGACCACACAACTACCTGAGATATAATAAAAATAGAAAAGAAGAAATATGTTACCTATTTAGAATAAGAACGAGATGTAATGGGAACTAGGATTGCTTAAAAGAAAGACACCTAGTTATGGCAAGTCAATGCCCTTTCTGTAATAATGCAAGAGAAAATGAAAGGCATATCATATAAAACTGTTCAGAATACAAAGAAGGAAGATAATAATGTATCTGAAATCTTAGAGCAATAGGAGTAGAGAAATAAGGAATGAAACTATTTGATATAATATGAGGTACGGCCAAATTCAAGAAATTCATTAGAACCTAAGAAGAGTAAAAAGGCTAAAGCTGATTTGATTATAAAAGATTAAATATATTAGAAAAAAGGAAAAGAGGATATATAGAAAAGAAAATTGAACGAAAAAAGAAATAGGAAAAGATTATAGAGCAGGAAAAGGATAATTTTTAATGAATGTATAAAAGTTTGATCAAGAAGAAACTAATTAGAAATGAAAATTAGTAAGATATGTAAGAAAAAATAAATTAAGCTTGCAATAAAGATCTAATAAAGCGTAGATAGGTAGAAGACAGAAGAACAAGAGATAATATAGAGGTAAATGAGGAAGATATGTAACTAATAAGAGAAGAATTTCTATTACCTGAAGGCTTACTTGAAGAAATGGACATATATTGAGATATGGAAAGAGCTGCGCACCAACGAGTTGCTACACGCTCTATAATCAAATTTATTTTATTTATTTATGAAATTTTAATTATGTAAAAATTAAATTGAATAGAATATTCTTTTTGGATTAATAATAAAATTTTATGTTATTTAAAATATTTTTTAATTTATATTATTTTTATATTTAAAAAATACTATTTTTCTTATTTATAAAAAGATTTCCACACTAAAGTATTTTTTCTAAGATTTATTATTATAAAATATTAATTTAATAATTAACTAAATTACTATAATAATTTTATACTCTATATGAATTAATATTTCCAAACTAACATTTATCTTTTACTAGTTTGTATTCTGATAATTAAACAATGACTCATATAATTTTCTTATCTTAGAAACTTTTAATTATAATTGACTACAATAATAAGGAAATTACTTAAATTGTTTAGTAATTCTCATCATAATCTACTAATAATTAAACATTAATCCTATTTGTTTATGTGCTATTTCTAATTTTCAATATTTTACTAAAATTAAAACTTTCTTTCTCCACTTTTCTTTGTATTTTTATTTGCTGATTTATCTAAGTTTTGAATAAGATTTTTAACATAATTTTTAATTAATTAGTTCATAAAAATGTAGAAGCTAGTTACAAAAACTAACTTTTAAATAAATAAAATGTAATAGCCAATATTAAAAAATGTTATCTTCTAAAACTTGTTCATAATTTAAATGAATAAACAATTTAAAATATAAATTTTCTCCAAATTTATAAACATTTTAAAATGAACTGCTTAATATAGAAATAGCAATTATTTAATCTTAATAATATTTTCCTTTTTATTAAGAATATAAAATTAAAATTATTATTGTAAGGATATATGCTTTAATATAAAACCTTTTCTTTTAACATTTTTTATGTAGATTTTGAAGTTAAATAATATTTTTAAATTAATTTTATAGCAAAAAAGTAAAATATTTTTATTTACTAACTTCCAATCAAACTGAGACAATTATTAATTATTTTAACTACTAAAAAATAAAAAATAGTTATATTTAATTTTAACTTTATTAATTCAAGATTAATTATTTTAACTTATATGGGAGGAGTTTAACAAATGAGATTTTCTTCTTATTTTACTTCAATTATTTTAAATTAACTTAATTAATCATTAATTAGCATAATGCTTTCAATAATTAAACTTACTTATATACTTTAAATATTTTAAGCTTATTTAATAAATTTAATTAAATTCTTCAAACCAAAACTTTTTAGTTTCATTTTATATTTATGTTTCTATAAACAAAATCCTCCAAGCTTTCAAGTCAGGCTTCTATACCACCTCTTCCTAACCCAAAAAGGAGGGAGGAACCAAGTCTTAATAATCTTACCAATCTTCTCTATCACAAACTTAACCAACACTGAACTAACAACTTGGAATCTAACAAAACGAACGAAAGCCAACCTTGAAAAATATACACACGGAAACTCCAACCTCAAGCGAGAAACCGAGGAAACAGATGAAGTCTGTTCTCCACCAGGAGGTATCAGAGTTCAACCCTTCTGGCCAGATGAGTATTGAGTAGCTCATCAAAGTGGTACTGAACCTCCAGGAAGAAGTCAAGAGATTGAAGAAGGACAATGATATACTGATGACAAAGCTAGACCTAGCAGAAGGAATTGAGTCAAGACTTATGTCCTAGGAAAGAGATCTTAACGCCTTTTGGAATATCTCACAAAGTAAAACTAACGAATCCTAAAATTAGCTTCAGAAACAGACTGAACTGGATAACAGACTCGGAAAAGTAGAAGAGAAATTTCAAACTTTTAAGAAAGAGTAAAGCGAAGCTGGAGCTATACAAATGGAAATTGAAGCCTAGAAAGAGCAAACAAATCAAGGAAAATAATAAAAAATAAAAAATAAATGTTTCTGCTGTGGAAGCGTATGACATTTTTATCGGAAGTGTTAGAAATTCTAATAGAGAAATAAAGAAACTATTGGATAAAAGAACAACAAAAGAAGAAAAAAGAAGAAGCAAGAATGAAAATAATGTATTGCAACCCAAATGGTTCAATATACAAGATTAAGATAGAACCAAGGGAAATTAAAGGAAGAAAACCTGGAAAAATCCGAGTTTCCAATCTCGCTAAAATTGGGCGACCCCAACTTTTATATTTAACAGCAGGGAGCATGAACTACTGTCTTCCTGACGGGGTTGGAAATCCCTAAAACGGAAAAGTTAAAATTAATATTATTATAATATCTTTTTATTGTAGCTTTGCTTTTAATTATTTAATTTATTTGTTTTATTCATAATTTTTACTAATAAAATCTAAATGCATTTAATAAATAAATCTATAATTTATTAATTAAATTAATTAATTTTAAAGTTAAAAGTCTCTTGCTAGCTAATTTTTTTCTTTTAGCATAATAGTAAAAGGATTAAATTTTAAATTTTTTGATTAAAATTATCTTTAAAATAAGTTCTATTGATTCAGTTTATAGTATTTTTTAATTTAAATTATAAATTTTGCTTAAAATAAAAACTACTTTATTGGTTTAAATTTTACTTGGAATTCTATATATAATTTTAATTTAAAAAGAGAGAAATAATCCTCCTAATTAAATCATAAGACTTTGGAAAAAGGAAACTCATTGGATTAGAAGGACAGTTCAAAATCCTAAAATCAAGAAGGAAAATACTTAGATATCAAATAACACTATATGCGAAAGATGACAGATGATTTTGGATTTAGAGGACCACTCCTACCAAACTCCATTGGAAGACACTATTTAAAAGGAAGTGATAGTTCTGGGATAACCTTCAATGATAATTTTTAAATGCTTTAAAAATTTAATTTAAAGAGTTGTGCACTATTGAGATGCTGCGGTCTTTTTAATTTTAATTATTTTAATATTTTGGCTACAAACTTAAATAATTGAATTTAAAAACTTCTACACTTGTTAAAAGCTTTGAATATAGTAAAAGTTTTACTATTAAATTTAAAGTACATAATTTAAGATTTAAATTTAAAATAATGCTTTAAAATTTAATTAAAGTTTTATTGTTCCAAATTTAATTTTCTTGAATTTTAAAGGAATTTTTCTAAAAAAGCAAAATAAATTGAATATACATTTTATCCTCTTACAGAATTTAAAACTTTACTTTTATAAAATAAAAATAAGTTTTTATTAGTATTTTAAATCTAAAATAATTAAATATTAAAAATATTTATACACTTTTATCTTTCCTTTTAAAAACATATTATCTATCTTATAGTATAAAATTAAAATTTTCTTATAAAACGGAAAACTACTTGCAAAACATCTCTCCTCAAAAGGAATCATCTTAGTCAAGCTACGATTAATAGAAAATACTTTAAGAACTCCAAGTCATGCAATTAGAAAATTTTTAAATTTAAGTACTGTACAAGAACTAGAAAGAAAAATTGAACACTTGATGATTAACTCATAAAAATTGAAAATAAATAGCTAGGAATTATCAGGATAGAATAATTAGAAACTAAATTTAATCAATTCGCAGAGTTAACTGAAAGCATATTACTGCAAAAAATGGAGATGAATGATCCCATGGATGTAGAGCAACAGCCTACAACAAATTATATTCCGTATCGGAAAATAATGAGATGTTGATACTGCAAGATATCAGAACACAAAGTTAGAAGCTGCTTCCAGATCTAATAAAAAAAGAAAATAATAAAAAAAAATAGGAAAATATATTCAGGATCTATTGTAATCAAGACGGTAAACTATACAGGAAAAAAATACTCCAGCTAATCAAAGAAGCTCCAAACATATAGCATGCAATTAACGAATTTAATAAGAAAGTAATGGGAATCGATCTATTAGAAGCTCTATGAAAAAAAAGATTAAAAATCCTTAGAACGTATGATAAACAAGATCCAGCAAATATGAAGTCTCTTTTATTTAACTTTAACCTTTGATTTGTGATTAACCAAATAAAGGTAAAATCTCGTAAATTAATTCTTTCATAAATTAAAAGGAAAAAAAGAGCGAAAAAACATCAAAAAATATACAAAGAAAGGCTATGAGATAAATTAGGCAGGAAGAAATAAAAATCATCTGAATCTTCGTTATCAAATCAGAGGAAGTGATTATATGGAAACTAAGAGTAATTTTAATAATATAATAGGAAAATGAATTCAAATATCAATATAAGACAAAATGAATAAAGCTTTCAGCAAGCTTGATGAGGTATTTTACATTCTTTAAGATAGAATAAGAGAACTAATGACATACTAAACAACTGTCTTTAGAAATGATATGATTATGGAAGTAACTTGTTCAAAGCAAAGTTTTAACAGAAGAACTGTTGTGATGTTAATTATAAAACAACTAGAAGAAGTTTCTATGCTTACTAAAGAAATAAAGACTGATATCACTTTATTCAATTAGATAATTAAAAAGAATTTGAAAGAACTTAGATAGTAAGAAGATTGGAAAAATTTGTGTATTAAATGTAAAATAAAAATAGTAACTTAAAAATAAACAGACGCTTATGTTGCAATTCTTCCCAAAATCTAATAAAGCACTGTTCTGGCTATAGAAGATTTAAAAGACAAGAGAACTAAATAATCTGAAGAAAAATAACAAGAATTTTCATAAATAAGAATAGAATCAAAAAAAGATTGGATATAGAATCAGTCTCAGTCAGATGGAGGGAAGTGGTGTAACAATCCACATTAAAAATAAATCGGGAACTTAACCTCGATAAAAATGGATAATTAGAATGGCTTGAAAATCCATGAAAAGTAACATTTACTTAAATTTTTAGTTGATAACATAGCATTATTTATTAATGTGGCGCTACCTTCATTTGGTTTGTTACGAATCAAAGAGTTTAAAAGTTGTTGCATTTAAATCAATAGTTCTGGTTATCATATGAATCAATTCCTTCTTTGAAATATCGGCCTGAGTAAATTTAACTTTTCTCAATTGTAGGAATTTCACTTCAATCTCAGTATTTACCAAAAATTTATGCTTTTCTACTTTTTATGCATTAATAATTTTCAGAGGCGATTGATCCCCAACAAATATTTTCTTCCTGTAAACATTTCCTTCTGGAATGCAGTATATTTTAGTATATTCCTTCATAGATTTTTGTTTTCATATTATTATTTCCTCTAAAAGTATCTGCAATTGCTAGATATATGCTTGATCCTTTCACAAAATCAGCATTTTATTTTGCAAATTCTAGAGATATGTTAAATTTTTCTTCAGGATTAGCATTTTAATTTTTTTATTAATTTTAGCTGCTTTAACCTGCGGTACTATTTCCTTAGATCTTTTTAAAAATTAGAAAAATAGATTCCTAATTAGAGCGCATTTGAGATTTCTGTATATTTTTACTCTTATTTTTACAGTTTTTAGTTAAACTAGATGATATAATGTTTAAGATTGATTTCTGTTTTAATCGTAGTATTCTCATTTTGAGATAAAATAGCAAATTAGCCAGCGATCTATCTCGATTTATTAATTGACTAAATCTTCAACATATTCTAATATTTTTAGTTATGCTTCTAAGGAGTAAATGTCTATGAGTTTTTCTTATTGTTAATAGTTTTATATACTTTATGCAATTGACTTCTTTGGATCCATTTTAAGTATAATAAAATAAAAAAGCATATAAGATATTTTAAGATTTAGAAAGGTAAACTTAAAAGTGGTATTTTGATAAAAATAATATATCATTAATAATAAAAATGTTTAAAGAAACTAAGCTTATATGTAAACTAAATAGATATAAGTAATTAAAATTTAAGTATATATTTTCAATTACAAACAAATTATAAAAAATATTTAGAAGTTTTTACTATAACGTACTGTAATTAGCTATAAGTATATTAAAGCATTTAAAAGATAAACTTTCTCGTTTAGTTTAATGTTTCTAAGAATAAAAATCTATAAATTTTATTTACAATTATAAGAAATTATTTAAAAAAGTTAAATTTTAAAATACTAGAATAATAGATTTAGAAGTTAAATAAGTTTATAAATTATTTATAAAGTTTATATTTTTTATTTATAATCATCTAAAATTAATTTGCTTAATTAAAATAGCAAAAATAATATTTCAATCAATTAATGGAATCAAAATTAAAATAAATGCATTAATATTTAAAACTTAATAAATCAATCTATTTATTAGATTAGAAAAGCCATTATTTATAAAGATATTCACAACTTTTTTATTTTTTTAAATAAGACATATTTAAGATAGTTAAACTTAAAAAATGTTTTTAAATTCTAATTTTAATGTTTAATCAAAAATTTGTCATAGCATTAATTAATATTTGCAGACAAACTTATATTCTATAAAAGTAATTTTTTATATGTTAAAATAATTTATCTCGATATAAAAGTAAACAAAATTAATGTTTACTTTCAAAATAATTTACAAAATTAAAAAATCTAACTATTTATTTTTATCTAAGTAACTTTAAACTTATATTAAAATTAGGTTAAAATTAAAATTTCTAATCAAAATGCTAACTTTTATTTAAATTTTAATTCATTTTTTATATTAATTACTAACTTTTATAAAATAATTAGAAAACATCATAAAAGCAAATTTTATAGTGCTTTTTATTTACTCTTTTGTCTTACATCTTTTATTTTACTTATAACATTTTAGTACTTTTTTCTTAATTATTCGTCTAAATAAAATTATATAAGTTACTTGCTAAAATTTTATATATGAAATATTTATTAGAATTTAACATACTTATTTATAAATAAATAATCTTTGCAATTTAATATTTTTATTTACAAAGAGAGTCTATAAATTAGACATCAAAATTGTTTTAATTATCATTCTTTAATAAATTAATATATACCAAATATTATCAATAATTATGCTTTATAGCATTAATTAAAACATTTCTTTTTAAATTACGGTAAATCATTTATACCTTCTGAGTCAAAATTATTAGTTAGATTTCATATCGCTATTTTTCTTCTGTGTAATTCTATGTATTTATCTAATTATATTATTTTATCTTATTACGAAATTTTATTTATTATTTTATGTAACTCTATAAACATTTTAAGTATTTATTTAAAATCTAAAATTTTTGAAATATTTTGTAAATCTTTTTTTATTTAGAAATATAAATAAATAATAGATTATAGTGCCTCTGCGTTTTTTAGGTTAATCACCTTTAAGTTTAAAGTATAAGTATCAAATCTGTTTGGATTGTTTCTATCATAAGTCTTGGTGATTTTTAGATTGCTATTTCTAATCTTTTCCGATAGGTCGAGTCTCAGTCACTTTTTATTAACCGCCTATTAGATATAAGAAGCTTTACTCTTTAGTTGTAGTATTTTTTCTATACAGTTTACCTTCTTAGTTGCAATAGATCCTGAAAATATTTTCCATTAGTTTTTTATTATTTTTTTAAATTAAAATTAGAAGCATCTTCTTACTTTGCGCCCTGGCCGCTTGCAGTACCAGGATCTCATTATTATCCGATACGGAATGAAAGTTGCTATGGGCTGTTGCTCAACATCCATCGTATCATTCACTTATATTTTTTATAAGAATATGCTTTCTGTTAACTCTGCGAATTGGTTGAATTTTTCTCCTAACTTTTCTATTCTGATATTTCCTGACTGTTTATTTTAAATTTAGTTCTCTTGTGAGTTAATTATCAGATATTCTATTTTTCTTTCTAGTTCTTATACTTTTCTTAGGAGTTTAAAATTTTCTAATTGCATAACTTAAAGTTCTTAAAGTAATTTTTATTAATCATATTTTGACTAAGATGAATCCTTTTAAGAAGAGACTTATTGCAAGAATTTGTTCATTTTTTCTATATTATATTAAATCCATTTGCTCTCCTGATTATATATTTCGATTTTATCTATTTTCACCCTGTTAACTCCTCTATATTAAATTCTATTTAGAAATCTATTTTTGCAAATTCTTTAATATTTAATCTATTTTTTTGATTCAAAAGCAAAAATAATAGATTAATTAATTAATCTTTATAGCATATTTCAAAAGGGATTCAGATTTCACTCATAATTCTTGAATAATTTTTAAAATAAAAAGTAAATTTTAATAAATTAAACTTTTATTTATTTTTAAACTTAAGTCTATAAGCAATATTTTAGAAAACAAATGGAATTATCTGTTCGTCTCTCAAACAATTAACTAAGAAACTTAAGAAGAAAACCGGAAAATTTAACAGCAAAAAGAGGATTCAAGTTCTTCTTCTGAAGGAAAAGTTATGGTCGGACCAATCGATATTCAGGAATCTAAGAGTGAAGTTGATAAAAAACTCTAAAGTCAGTTAGATAAAATGAAAAAACTAATCCAAAAATACGAAGAAACAATTTACAATCAAGGGGAAAAAATAAGGGAATTAATGAACGGTATTGACGACCAAAATAATGAATTATTAATACTACTTCGTCAGTTAATCTAAAATAACTTAGTAACAGAATTATAACTTTATGAACAATCGCAATCCATAGTTAGTTAATAATAGAACATGATTATAGAAAAAGAATAAATTAACTGACTAATAATTGAAACAAGAAGAAAAATTGATATAAACTTATAAATGAGAATAGAGAAACTGGAAAAAAGTTTTTTAGAAGAAAATTTAAGAAAAATAGACCAAAAACTGCTGATACTGTAAGGCGAATAATCACATTCTACGAAAATGCTGAGTTTGAGAGAAACTCCAAATAAGAGAAGAACGAAGAACATGAAGAAACCTCAATAAACTCTGAATAACGAAAGATGGAATTTATAAATAGAAAATTTTAGCGAGAAAAGAAAATAGCTATTAGAGGTAACCTACCACGTATAAAAAAAAGGTATTGGCATTCATCACGTAAAAAAAATGGCTGCAGGTACCTGGTTGAAAGCCCAGGAAGAGCAAAAACTTTAAACAATTAAGTATATATTATTATTATTTATTTTTAAACTTATTAAAGTAATTTTTTAAGTGTAACGTTTTTAATTTATTGATTATGATATTCTTCGTACTATTTAATATTTTAATTAATCTAAAATAGTAAATTTTTAATTTAATTTAAATATCTTTTAGTATAAAAGATTTTAATATAATATTAAGACTGAAGAAGTCATTTTAAAAATTTGATATTCCATTTTTATTTTTTAAAACTTTTAATAAAATTAAAAGGAATTAGAGAAAAAATAAGTACACAAAAATAGTTATTGAGTATTAATATATTTATTTATATTCTTTTTACGTATAATACTATCATTTATATAATTGTGTTTTAATTTAGTTTTTTAATCTAATATAGATAAGCTTTTATTTTAATTAATTAATTACTTTTAATATTTAAATATCAAGCTTATGGAATTTCAACCCTTCAAATCTTTTATCATGGGAGTTATTTGGACAATTTTTTGGAGATAAGTATTTAGTTTTTAAAATCAGAGTATACTTCAATAAGGACGATTGGAACTTAATCATAATATGGGCTGTATTAAATTAAAGAGTATCACTAAGCTTTGCAGTTCGTAGGATTGGGTGGTGAATCAATCCTGCAACTAAGCTGACTGTATTTAGCATATTTTTGGTAAATTATAACATGAGATTTCTTTTCTATTTTAATCAAACAAAAGTTTTTTAAATTTAATTTAAAATATTTTATTTTTAATGTAAATATAATAGTATTCTATATTATTTATTTATTTTTATGTATTTTGATCTTAGAAATAATTATTGATATTTAAACTAAGTAATTGGAAATCTTCCTAAATGCTCTTTTTGTAAAAAAGAATTTGATAGAGGTAAGAGAAAAGCTTAAAAATGATGATGTGGACTCTATATTTGCTAAAAATGTATTGAAAATAAATGAAATGAAATTTTATCAAAAGAATGTTTTTAATGCAAATTAGCAATTGAAAGCAATCCTTATTTCTTAATTTTAAAAGAACAAGAATGATTAGAAAATAAAAAAAATGAATAATAAAGAGAAACCAAACTGCAAAGAACAATAGAGAAAATATAAATTACCAGATTAAAATATGAAAGAATAATAAATTAGATATAATAAGAATAAAGACTTATTACTGAATAAGTTATAAAACTATTTGACGAAGTTTTATTTAAGAAATGTAATTAAATCAAAATCACTCTTCAACAGTAAATAGATCAACTAAATTGATTGGTAAAATAATATGAATCTTAGCCCATAAAAAATAAAAGTGAAAATATATTATAAATAGAGTAAAGTTTTGATTTTAACTGCATTGAATAATTAAAGATAAAAGTTGAATTCGAAATTGAAGAATTAAATAAGATAAGTGCAAAAATAATAAATATATTTGCTTAAATAATTAAAAATGAAAGTATAGATAAATAAGAAAATTTAGAATTAAATATAAGAAATATTGAAGAAAACACAAAAATAAATAAAATCCATAAATTATAAATTGATTAATAAGAAGCTATTTAGTATACCTAAAATGAACAAAAATAAAAATATATTTAATGAGCAAATTAAATCGATTAAGAAAAATAAGTTCAACTAAATGCAAAAGAATAACAAATTTAAATATTAAATGAATAAATAAAATAAGATAAGACTTTAATTTAAAATTAATAGTAGTAGATAGAATTTCTCAACTAATAACTAGCTAATTTTAAATAAAAAAATGAAGAAGATATTTAGAAGCAAAACATTTAGAATGATCTTGTATTAGAAGAAAATCCTAAAAATGTTTAAAAAGAATAAATTTAAAATATAAAAAATGATAAAATGTTACAAGAAGTCAACCTTGTTTAAAAATAAATTGAAAAATAAAACATTTAATATACATTCAATAATATTCTTAGCTTATTGGAAAAAAATGGAGCTGGTGATTAACCTTATTCTTAAATTAGAATTTGAAAGTACTAAGATCTCATTCCTAATTCAAAATTTCTTAACTCTCTACAAGTCATTGGAAAAGGCGGATAAGCTATTGTTTACAAAATAAACATTTAAGGACTTGATTATGCTCTCAAAGTTATGACATAAAGACGAGGAATTACTTAATAATAGATTATTAATGACTTTTATCTAGAGTGTTAATCTCTTCTCTCTGTTAATAGCCATAGAGTTCTAGGATTATTAGGAGTCGCTTTTGATGCAAGTGATGAAGAAGATTAAATTCTTTGTACTATCACTAATTTTTAGTAAAAAGGAAATCTTTACAATATACTATAAAGCAAATAACTATTTTGAGATACTAAAGATTAAAAATCAAGATATGAGAAGAAGTTAAAATTGATTTATTAAATAGCAGAAGGAGTAAATGCCATTCACAATTCTAACTTGATTCATAGAGATTTGAAATCATAAAATATTTTACTTAACGAAAACGATCTTCCTAAAATAGCAGATTTAGGTTTATCAAGAAATAGCGTGATAGATTTTACGGAATAAGGGAGAGGGACAGTGTAATGAATGGCTCCAGAGTAATTTAATTATAAGTTTTACAAATAAAGTGATATATGAGCTTTGGCTTGTATAGCGATAGAAATATTAAATGAAGGTTAACTTTGGCCAAATGATTTAAATATGTAGAACTTAAGAAATAAAGTATTGAATGAGAAGAAAATACCAGAGTTTTGTAACGAGATAAAACAAAATATTGAGTTGGAGTAATTGTTAAAGAAATGCTTGAGTTTTAATTGACAAGAAAGACCTAGTGCTTAAGAATTTTTATAAGCTATATAGATGATAAAAAATTAATAACTTTAGCAAGAATAATAAAATTAAAATATCAAGAAATGGGAGCCAAAAAATAAATAAGAGTAAGTTTATGATTAGGAAATTTAAAAGAATTAAGATAATTGTTTTTTGGAAAATTAAGAATCAATTTATTATAGTTTAAACATAAACCAAGAAGAAAATAAAAATGAAAATTTTGATAAATGCGAAAAGGAAATCTTAAAATAATGATTTTAAAAATTTTATATTTCAATTTATAAAGTTAATAAAATAATTTATAGTTAAAAGTCTTTTTATTTTCTAAATAAAATTAAAGAATAAGAAAAAGCTTTTTATATTTTCTAATTTTGAAGGTATTTAAGAAAAGTAAAGCATTTCTATTTATTTTATCAAAAATGTTGACTTAATTACAATTTAAGAGTTATTTATAGTATTTTAATTTTTTTCTTTAAAATAAAATTATAAATATTTATTTTCTAAAAGAATGTTCTAATTAAATAAAATTAGCTATGAATATTGTGAAATTTTTTTATGTTCTGTTAATAAATTAGTTTTCAATTAATGGTGCTTATTAAAATATTTGGAATTTTTATGTTATAAATATTTGGAAAAAGATGTCAGACTTCAGAAGGGAATTCTTTGCCGCTTCAAGGAAGTAGAGTACCGGAAATCAGTTGAACTACGAGGAGATGAAAACTGTAGAAAAAGATCCATAATGCAATAAAGTCAACTTCAGAATAGAAACCGAGAAATAGATGAATTCCACCTTACATCAGGAGGTCTTAGAACTCAATCCTTCTAAACATATGAGCATAGAACAACTCATCAAGGTGGTTTTGAACCTCCAGGAAGAGGTTAATAAGCTCCATTAAGAAAATATTAAGCTAACAAGTAAATCAACCACGGATTTTAAGATATATTTGATTAAAGAGTGGCTAATTAGAAGAGGGAGATTGACGCCTTATGGACCTATCAGCGAGAGTAATTCAGCCAGACAAGTTCCTAAGTATAGAGTATTAAAGACTAAAGCTAGTAAATTGAAAGTATCCAATAGAGTTTGAAGAACCACTATAGTTGACAGAATCTTAGAGACAATATGGATATTGAAGTAAAAGAGATTATAGAATATTATGCAACTTGAAAAAAGGGACTAGAAAATATCTATTTCTTGATAGTTCATGACACTTGTACAAAAACTGCATGAAATTTCAAAAAAAATTGAATCCAAGAGAAAAAGAATAGAATAGTTTTTTGCAATAAGAATGGAGAAATCTAAAGAAGGAAATGGAATAAAAACTATAAAAGGAAAAAGAATGTATGAATTAAACAAGAATTTCCAGATTGAGGATTTATAAATTTAGAAATATATTTTATGCGTAGTTTACTGCTCCTTAACAATTTTAATTATAGTAATAATAATAAAACTAGGATTATATTTGTATAATCTGAATTAATTTTAATTTAAGTGTTTATTATTAAGAAAGCTTATGACTCAGTGCAAAGAAAGGATATACGATAAATCCTAAACGATCTAAAAGTACCGGAATAGATAATTAAACTGCTAGCAAACTTCTACTGTGAAGAAGAAATTAAAATGAAAATCAATGATTAAATAGCAAAATAATTCGCGATAAATAAAGGACTAAAACAGGGAAGCATAACTTCACCAAGACTATTTAACTTGATAAAGCAAGATTTCTCCATAGTTTGGAAGATTAATAGCTAGGAACTACGATATACTATAAAAACTAAGAGAGATGAACATAAGAAATATATAAAGATATTTTGCATACGCAGATGACCTAGCCTTTTATAAGTGAATGGGAATATATAGAAGAAGTAATCGAAAATTTAACCTAATGGGCAGAAAAGTACAAATTGGAAATTGAAGATAAAACAAAATGAATGATATGAAAATCAGCAGAAAATAGTAACTGAGAAAATATTGTAAATACTATCGAGGTGGGAAATCTAAGGATCTAAAGAGTAACGACCTTTTAGTACCTAGGTCATATAATAGAAGAGAACATCAGTTTTGAAAACACATGAAGAATAGACTAGAAGCAGCATAAAAAATACAAACATGAAAATTGGGAAAAATAACAATGAATAAGGGATTAACACCATACAATGCAGGATCAATGATAAAAACTTTCGTAAGCTCAGTTTTCAGTTATTGGACGGAAGTGATCCCATATTGCGAATAATTTCTAGGAAAATAAGTGATGGAGCAACTAGAAATAATATAGAGAAGATCTTTAGGAACAATCATAGACTCCCCTTTTTAAGTGCAAAATGAGATGTTAGAATACGAATTGCAGTTTATGAAATTTAAACATTACCTATGAAAAAAACGTTGAGATTAAGAGGCAAATTAATAGGAAACTAATGAAAAACAATAGACAGATTATTTTTCGACCTAAGTAAAGAAGAGAATTTTATATTTGAATAATATTGCATAGCAATAAAATTAGAATTAAAAATTGAAGATAAAAAATATTAATAGATGATGATAATAACAATTAAAAAGGTTAGAAAAACATTAATTGCACAATATGAGAAAATAGAGTATACGTAGAAGATAGAGAAAGATTGGAGTAAATGATAACAACATTACAATATAGAAAAGCATGATTTGACGAATATGTAGTAGGACCACACAACTACCTGAGATATAATAAAAGTAGAAAAGAAGAAATATGTTACCTATTTAGAATAAGAACGAGATGTAATGGGAACTAGGATTGCTTAAAAGAAAGACACCTAGTTATGACAAGTCAATGCCCTTTCTGTAGCAATGCAAGAGAAAATGAAAGGCATATCATATAAAACTGTTCAGAATACAAAGAAGGAAGATAATAATGTATCTGAAATCTTAGAGCAATAGGAGTAGAGAAATAAGGAATGAAACTATTTGATATAATATGAGGTACGGCCAAATTCAAGAAATTCATTAGAACCTAAGAAGAGTAAAAAGGCTAAAGCTGATTCGATTATAAAAGATTAAATATATTAGAAAAAATGAAAAGAGGATATATAGAAAAGAAAATTGAATGAAAAAAAGAAATAGGAAAAGATTATAGAGCAGGAAAAGGATAATTTTTAATGAATATATAAAAGTTTGATCAAGAAGAAACTAATTAAAAATGAAAATTAGTAAGATATGTAAGAAAAAATAAATTAAGCTTGCAATAAAGATCTAATAAAGCGTAGATAGGTAGAAGACAGAAGAACAAGAGATAATATAGAGGTAAATGAGGAAGATATGTAACTAATAAGAGAAGAATTTCTATTACCTGAAGGCTTACTTGAAGGCTTACTTGAAGAAATGGACATATATTGAGATATGGAAAGAGCTGCGCACCAACGAGTTGCTACGTGCTCTATAATCAAATTTATTTAATTTATTTATTTATGAAATTTTCATTATGTAAAAATTAAATTGAATAGAATATTCTTTTTGGATTAATAATAAAATTTTATGTTATTTAAAATATTTTTTAATTTATATTATTTTTATATTTAAAAAATACTATTTTTCTTATTTATAAAAAGATTTCCACACTAAAGTATTTTTTCTAAGATTTATTATTATAAAATATTAATTTAATAATTAACTAAATTACTATAATAATTTTATACTCTATATGAATTAATATTTCCAAACTAACATTTATCTTTTACTAGTTTGTATTCTGATAATTAAACAATGACTCATATAATTTTCTTATCTTAGAAACTTTTAATTATAATTGACTACAATAATAAGGAAATTACTTAAATTGTTTAGTAATTCTCATCATAATCTACTAATAATTAAACATTAATCCTATTTGTTTATGTGCTATTTCTAATTTTCAATATTTTACTAAAATTAAAACTTTCTTTCTCCACTTTTCTTTGTATTTTTATTTGCTGATTTATCTAAGTTTTGAATAAGATTTTTAACATAATTTTTAATTAATTAGTTCATAAAAATGTAGAAGCTAGTTACAAAAACTAACTTTTAAATAAATAAAATGTAATAGCCAATATTAAAAAATGTTATCTTCTAAAACTTGTTCATAATTTAAATGAATAAACAATTTAAAATATAAATTTTCTCCAAATTTATAAACATTTTAAAATGAACTGCTTAATATAGAAATAGCAATTATTTAATCTTAATAATATTTTCCTTTTTATTAAGAATATAAAATTAAAATTATTATTGTAAGGATATATGCTTTAATATAAAACCTTTTCTTTTAACATTTTTTATGTAGATTTTGAAGTTAAATAATATTTTTAAATTAATTTTATAGCAAAAAAGTAAAATATTTTTATTTACTAACTTCCAATCAAACTGAGACAATTATTAATTATTTTAACTACTAAAAAATAAAAAATAGTTATATTTAATTTTAACTTTATTAATTCAAGATTAATTATTTTAACTTATATGGGAGGAGTTTAACAAATGAGATTTTCTTCTTATTTTACTTCAATTATTTTAAATTAACTTAATTAATCATTAATTAGCATAATGCTTTCAATAATTAAACTTACTTATATACTTTAAATATTTTAAGCTTATTTAATAAATTTAATTAAATTCTTCAAACCAAAACTTTTTAGTTTCATTTTATATTTATGTTTCTATAAACAAAATCCTCCAAGCTTTCAAGTCAGGCTTCTATACCACCTCTTCCTAACCCAAAAAGGAAGGGAGGAACCAAGTCTTAATAATCTTACCAATCTTCTCTATCACAAACTTAACCAACACTGAACTAACAACTTGGAATCTAACAAAACGAACGAAGCCCAACCTTGAAAAATATACACACGGAAACTCCAACCTCAAGCGAGAAACCGAGGAAACAGATGAAGTCTGTTCTCCACCAGGAGGTATCAGAGTTCAACCCTTCTGGCCAGATGAGTATTGAGTAGCTCATCAAAGTGGTACTGAACCTCCAGGAAGAAGTCAAGAGATTGAAGAAGGACAATGATATACTGATGGCAAAGCTAGACCTAGCAGAAGGAATTGAGTCAAGACTTATGTCCTAGGAAAGAGATCTTAACGCCTTTTGGAATATTTCACAAAGTAAAACTAACGAATCCTAAAATTAGCTCAGAAACAGACTGAACTGGATAACAGACTCGGAAAAGTAGAAGAGAAATTGTAAACTTTTAAGAAAGAGTAAAGCGAAGCTGGAGCTATACAAATGGAAATTGAAGCCTAGAAAGAGCAAACAAATCAAGGAAAATAATTAAAAATAAAAAAGAAATGTTTCTGCTGTGGAAGCGTATGACATTTTTATCGGAAGTGTTAGAAATTCTAATAGAGAAATAAAGAAACTATTGGATAAAAGAACAACAAAAGAAGAAAAAAGAAGAAGCAAGAATGAAAAGAATGTATTGCAACCCAGATGGTTCAATATACAAGATTAAGATGGAACCAAGGCAAGTTAAAGGAGGAAAACCTGGGAAAATCCGAGTTTCCAATCTCGCTAAAATTGGGCGACCCCAACTTTTATATTTAACAGCAGGGAGCATGAACTGGTGTCTTCCTGACGGGGTTGGAAATCCCTAAAACGGAAAAGTTAAAATTAATATTATTATAATATCTTTTTATTGTAGCTTTGCTTTTAATTATTTAATTTATTTGTTTTATTCATAATTTTTACTAATAAAATCTAAATGCATTTAATAAATAAATCTATAATTTATTAATTAAATTAATTAATTTTAAAGTTAAAAGTCTCTTGCTAGCTAATTTTTTTCTTTTAGCATAATAGTAAAAGGATTAAATTTTAAATTTTTTGATTAAAATTATCTTTAAAATAAGTTCTATTGATTCAGTTTATAGTATTTTTTAATTTAAATTATAAATTTTGCTTAAAATAAAAACTACTTTATTGGTTTAAATTTTACTTGGAATTCTATATATAATTTTAATTTAAAAAGAGAGGAATAATCCTCCTAATTAAATCATAAGACTTTGGAAAAAGGAAACTCATTGGATTAGAAGGACAGTTCAAAATCCTAAAATCAAGAAGGAAAATACTTAGATATCAAATAACACTATATGCGAAAGATGACAGATGATTTTGGATTTAGAGGACCACTCCTACCAAACTCCATTGGAAGACACTATTTAAAAGGAAGTGATAGTTCTGGGATAACCTTCAATGATAATTTTTAAATGCTTTAAAAATTTAATTTAAAGAGTTGTGCACTATTGAGATGCTGCGGTCTTTTTAATTTTAATTATTTTAATATTTTGGCTACAAACTTAAATAATTGAATTTAAAAACTTCTACACTTGTTAAAAGCTTTGAATATAGTAAAAGTTTTACTATTAAATTTAAAGTACATAATTTAAGATTTAAATTTAAAATAATGCTTTAAAATTTAATTAAAGTTTTATTGTTCCAAATTTAATTTTCTTGAATTTTAAAGGAATTTTTCTAAAAAAGCAAAATAAATTGAATATACATTTTATCCTCTTACAGAATTTAAAACTTTACTTTTATAAAATAAAAATAAGTTTTTATTAGTATTTTAAATCTAAAATAATTAAATATTAAAAATATTTATACACTTTTATCTTTCCTTTTAAAAACATATTATCTATCTTATAGTATAAAATTAAAATTTTCTTATAAAACGGAAAACTACTTGCAAAACATCTCTTCTCAAAAGGAATCATCTTAGTCAAGCTACGATTAATAAAAAATACTTTAAGAACTCCAAGTCATGCAATTAGAAAATTTTTTAATTTAAGTACTGTACAAGAACTAGAAAGAAAAATTGAACACTTGATGATTAACTCATAAAAATTGAAAATAAATAGCTAGGAATTATCAGGATAGAATAATTAGAAACTAAATTTAATCAATTCGCAGAGTTAACTGAAAGCATATTATTGCAAAAAATGGAGATGAATGATCCCATGGATGTAGAGCAACAGCCTACAACAAATTATATTCCGTATCGGAAAATAATGAGATGTTGATACTGCAAGCAACCAGAGCACAAAGTTAGAAGCTGCTTCCAGATCTAATAAAAAAAGAAAATAGTAGAAAACTAATAGGAAAATATATTCAGGATCTATTGTAATCAAGACGGTAAACTATACAGGAAAAAAATACTCCAGCTAATCAAAGAAGCTCCAAACATATAGCATGCAATTAACGAATTTAATAAGAAAGGAATGGGAATCGATCTATTAGAAGCTCTCAGAAAAAATAGATTAAAAATCCTTAGAACGTATGATAAACAAGATCCAGCAAATATGAAGTCTCTTTTATTTAACTTTAACCTTTGATTTGTGATTAACCAAATAAAGGTAAAATCTCGTAAGTTAATTCATTCATAAATTAAAAGGAAAAAAAGAGCGAAAAAACATCAAAAAATATACAAAGAAAGGCTATGAGATAAATTAGGCAGGAAGAAATAAAAATTATCTGAATCTTCGTTATCATATCAGAGGAAGTGATTATATGGAAATTAAGAGTAATTTTAATAATATAATAGGAAAATGAATTCAAATATCAATATAAGACAAAATGAATAAAGATTTCAGCAAGATTGATGAGGTATTTTACATTCTTTAAGATAGAATAAGAGAACTAATGACATACTAAACAACTGTCTTTAGAAATAACATGATTATGGAAGTAATTTGTTCAAAGCAAAGTTTTAACAGAAGAACTGTTGTGATGTTAATTATAAAACAACTAGAAGAAGTTTCTATGCTTACTGAAGAAATAAAGACTGATATCACTTTATTCAATTAGATAATTAAAAGAATTTGAAAGAATTTAAATAGTAAGAAGATTGGAAAAATTAGTGTATTAAATGTTCCAAAATAAAAATAGTAACTTAAAAATAAACAGACGCTTATGTTGCAATTCTTCCCAAAATCTAATAAAGCACTGTTCTGGCTATAGAAGATTTAAAAGACAAGAGAACTAAATAATCTGAAGAAAAATAACAAGAATTTTCATAAATAAGAATAGAATCAAAAAAAGATTGGATATAGAATCAGTCTCAGTCAGATGGAGGGAAGTGGTATAACAATCCACATTAAAAATAAATCGGGAACTTAACCTCGATAAAAATGGATATTAGAATGGCTTGAAAATCCATGAAAAGTAGCTGCTTTAACCTGCGGTACTATTTCCTTAGATCTTTTTAAAAATTAGAAAAATAGATTCCTAATTAGAGCGCATTTGACATTTCTGTATATTTTTACTCTTATTTTTACAGTTTTTAGTTAAACTAGATGATATAATGTTTAAGATTGATTTCTGTTTTAATCGTAGTATTCTCATTTTGAGATAAAATAGCAAATTAGCCAGCGATCTATCTCGATTTATTAATTGACTAAATCTTCAACATATTCTAATATTTTTAGTTATGCTTCTAAGGAGTAAATGTCTATGAGTTTTTCTTATTGTTAATAGTTTTATATACTTTATGCAATTGACTTCTTTGGATCCATTTTAAGTATAATAAAATAAAAAAGCATATAAGATATTTTAAGATTTAGAAAGGTAAACTTAAAAGTGGTATTTTGATAAAAATAATATATCATTAATAATAAAAATGTTTAAAGAAACTAAGCTTATATGTAAACTAAATAGATATAAGTAATTAAAATTTAAGTATATATTTTCAATTACAAACAAATTATAAAAAATATTTAGAAGTTTTTACTATAACGTACTGTAATTAGCTATAAGTATATTAAAGCATTTAAAAGATAAACTTTCTCGTTTAGTTTAATGTTTCTAAGAATAAAAATCTATAAATTTTATTTACAATTATAAGAAATTATTTAAAAAAGTTAAATTTTAAAATACTAGAATAATAGATTTAGAAGTTAAATAAGTTTATAAATTATTTATAAAGTTTATATTTTTTATTTATAATCATCTAAAATTAATTTGCTTAATTAAAATAGCAAAAATAATATTTCAATCAATTAATGGAATCAAAATTAAAATAAATGCATTAATATTTAAAACTTAATAAATCAATCTATTTATTAGATTAGAAAAGCCATTATTTATAAAGATATTCACAACTTTTTTATTTTTTTAAATAAGACATATTTAAGATAGTTAAACTTAAAAAATGTTTTTAAATTCTAATTTTAATGTTTAATCAAAAATTTGTCATAGCATTAATTAATATTTGCAGACAAACTTATATTCTATAAAAGTAATTTTTTATATGTTAAAATAATTTATCTCGATATAAAAGTAAACAAAATTAATGTTTACTTTCAAAATAATTTACAAAATTAAAAAATCTAACTATTTATTTTTATCTAAGTAACTTTAAACTTATATTAAAATTAGGTTAAAATTAAAATTTCTAATCAAAATGCTAACTTTTATTTAAATTTTAATTCATTTTTTATATTAATTACTAACTTTTATAAAATAATTAGAAAACATCATAAAAGCAAATTTTATAGTGCTTTTTATTTACTCTTTTGTCTTACATCTTTTATTTTACTTATAACATTTTAGTACTTTTTTCTTAATTATTCGTCTAAATAAAATTATATAAGTTACTTGCTAAAATTTTATATATGAAATATTTATTAGAATTTAACATACTTATTTATAAATAAATAATCTTTGCAATTTAATATTTTTATTTACAAAGAGAGTCTATAAATTAGACATCAAAATTGTTTTAATTATCATTCTTTAATAAATTAATATATACCAAATATTATCAATAATTATGCTTTATAGCATTAATTAAAACATTTCTTTTTAAATTACGGTAAATCATTTATACCTTCTGAGTCAAAATTATTAGTTAGATTTCATATCGCTATTTTTCTTCTGTGTAATTCTATGTATTTATCTAATTATATTATTTTATCTTATTACGAAATTTTATTTATTATTTTATGTAACTCTATAAACATTTTAAGTATTTATTTAAAATCTAAAATTTTTGAAATATTTTGTAAATCTTTTTTTATTTAGAAATATAAATAAATAATAGATTATAGTGCCTCTGCGTTTTTTAGGTTAATCACCTTTAAGTTTAAAGTATAAGTATCAAATCTGTTTGGATTTTTTCCATCATAAGTCTTGGTTATTTTTAGATTGCTATTTCTAATCTTTTCCGATAGGTCGAGTCTCAGTCACTTTTTATTAACCGTCTATTAGATATAAGAAGCTTTACTCTTTAGTTGTAGTATTTTTTCTATACAGTTTACCTTCTTAGTTGCAATAGATCCTGAAAATATTTTCCCATTAGTTTTTTATTATTTTTTTTAATTAAAATTAGAAGCATCTTCTTACTTTGCGCCCTGGCCGCTTGCAGTACCAGGATCTCATTATTATCCGATAAGGAACGAAAGTTGCTATGGGCTGTTGCTCAACATCCATCGTATCATTCACTTATATTTTTTATAAGAATATGCTTTCTGTTAACTCTGCGAATTGGTTGAATTTTTCTCCTAACTTTTCTATTCTGATATTTCCTGACTGTTTATTTTAAATTTAGTTCTCTTGTGAGTTAATTATCAGATATTCTATTTTTCTTTCTAGTTCTTATACTTTTCTTAGGAGTTTAAAATTTTCTAATTGCATAACTTAAAGTTCTTAAAGTAATTTTTATTAATCATATTTTGACTAAGATGAATCCTTTTAAGAAGAGACTTATTGCAAGAATTTGTTCATTTTTTCTATATTATATTAAATCCATTTGCTCTCCTGATTATATATTTCGATTTTATCTATTTTCACCCTGTTAACTCCTCTATATTAAATTCTATTTAGAAATCTATTTTTGCAAATTCTTTAATATTTAATCTATTTTTTTGATTCAAAAGCAAAAATAATAGATTAATTAATTAATCTTTATAGCATATTTCAAAAGGGATTCAGATTTCACTCATAATTCTTGAATAATTTTTAAAATAAAAAGTAAATTTTAATAAATTAAACTTTTATTTATTTTTAAACTTAAGTCTATAAGCAATATTTTAGAAAACAAATGGAATTATCTGTTCGTCTCTCAAACAATTAACTAAGAAACTTAAGAAGAAAACCGGAAAATTTAACAGCAAAAAGAGGATTCAAGTTCTTCTTCTGAAGGAAAAGTTATGGTCGGACCAATCGATATTCAGGAATCTAAGAGTGAAACTGATAAAAAACTCTAAAGTCAGTTAGATCAAATGAAAAAACTAATCCAAAAATACGAAGAAACAATTTACAATCAAGGGGAAAAAATAAGGGAATTAATGAACGGTATTGACGACCAAAATAATGAATTATTAATACTACTTCGTCAGCTAATCTAAAATAACTTAGTAACAGAATTATAACTTTATGAACAATCGCAATCCATAGTTAGTTAATAATAGAACATGATTATAGAAAAAGAATAAATTAACTGACTAGTAATTGAAACAAGAAGAAAAATTGATATAAACTTATAAATGAGAATAGAGAAACTGGAAAAAAAGTTTTTTAGAAGAAAATTTAAGAAAAATAGACCAAAAACTGCTGATACTGTAAGGCGAATAATCACATTCTACGAAAATGCTGAGTTTGAGAGAAACTCCAAATAAGAGAAGAACGAAGAACATGAAGAAACCTCAATAAACTCTGAATAACGAAAGATGGAATTTATAAATAGAAAATTTTAGCGAGAACTAAAAATAGCTATTAGAGATAACCTACCACGTATAAAAAATGACTGTAGGTACCTGGTTGAAAGCCCAGGGAGAGCAAAAACTTTAAACAATTAAGTATATATTATTATTATTATTATTTATTTTTAAACTTATTAAAGTAATTTTTTAAGTGTAACGTTTTTAATTTATTGATTATGATATTCTTCGTACTATTTAATATTTTAATTAATCTAAAATAGTAAATTTTTAATTTAATTTAAATATCTTTTAGTATAAAAGATTTTAATATAATATTAAGACTGAAGAAGTCATTTTAAAAATTTGATATTCCATTTTTATTTTTTAAAACTTTTAATAAAATTAAAAGGAATTAGAGAAAAAATAAGTACACAAAAATAGTTATTGAGTATTAATATATTTATTTATATTCTTTTTACGTATAATACTATCATTTATATAATTGTGTTTTAATTTAGTTTTTTAATCTAATATAGATAAGCTTTTATTTTAATTAATTAATTACTTTTAATATTTAAATATCAAGCTTATGGAATTTCAACCCTTCAAATCTTTTATCATGGGAGTTATTTGGACAATTTTTTGGAGATAAGTATTTAGTTTTTAAAATCGGAGTATACTTCGATAAGGACGAGCGGAACTTAATCATAATATGGGCTGTATTAAATTAAAGAGTATCACTAAGCTTTGCAGTTCATAGGATTTGGTGGTGAAGATAAATCCTGCAACTAAGCTGACTGTATTTAGCATATTTTTGGTAAATAATAACATGATATTTCTTTTCTATTTTAAGCAAACAAAAGTTTTTTAAATTTAATTTAAAATATTTTATTTTTAATGTAAATATAATAGTATTCTATATTATTTATTTATTTTTATGTATTTTGATTTCAAATAATTATTTATATTTAAATTAAGTAATGGAAAATCTTCCTAAATGCTCTTTTTGTAAAAAAGAATTTGATAAAAGTAAGAGAAAAGCTTAAAAATGATGATGTGGACTCTATATTTGCTAAAATTGTATTGAAAATAAATGAAATGAAATTTTATCAAAAGAATGTTTTTAATGCAAATTAGCAATTGAAAGCAATCCTTATTTCTTAATTTTAAAAGAACAAGAATGATTAGAAAATAAAAAAAATGAATAATAAAGAGAAACCAAACTTCAAAGAACAATAGAGAAAATATAAATTACCAGATTAAAATATGAAAGAATAATAAATTAGATATAATAAGAATAAAGACTTATTACTGAATAAGTTATAAAACTATTTGACGAAGTTTTATTTAAGAAATGTAATTAAATCAAAACCACTCTTCAACAGTAAATAGATCAACTGAATTGATTGGTAAAATAATATGAATCTTAGCCCATAAAAAATAAAAGTGAAAATATATTATAAATAGAGTAAAGTTTTGATTTTAACTGCATTGAATAATTATAGATAAAAGTTGAATTCGAAATTGAAGAATTAAATAAGATAAGTGCAAAAATAATAAATATATTTGCTTAAATAATTAAAAATGAAAGTATAGATAAATAAGAAAATTTAGAATTAAATATAAGAAATATTGAAGAAAACACAAAAATAAATAAAATCCATAAATTATAAATTGATTAATAAGAAGCTATTTAGTATACCTAAAATGAACAAAAATAAAAATATATTTAATGAGCAAATTAAATCGATTAAGAAAAATAAGTTCAACTAAATGCAAAAGAATAACAAATTTAAATATCAAATGAATAAATAAAATAAGATAAGACTTTAATTTAAAATTAATAGTAGTAGATAGAATTTCTCAACTAATAACTAGTTAATTTTAAATAAAAAAATGAAGAAGATATTTAGAAGCAAAACATTTAAAATGATCTTGTATTAGAAGAAAATCCTAAAAATGTTTAAAAAGAATAAATTTAAAATATAAAAAATGATAAAATGTTACAAGAAATCAACCTTGTTTAAAAATAAAGTGAAAAGTAAAACATTTAATATACATTCAATGATATTCTTAGCTTATTGGAAAAAAATGGAGCAGGTGATTAACCTTATTCTTAAATTAGAATTTGAAAGTACTAAGATCTCATTCCTAATTCAAAATTTCTTAACTCTCTACAAGTCATTGGAAAAGGCGGATAAGCTATTGTTTACAAAATAAACATTTAAGGACTTGATTATGCTCTCAAAGTTATGACATAAAGACGAGGAATTACTTAATAATAGATTATTAATGACTTTTATCTAGAGTGTTAATCTCTTCTCTCTGTTAATAGCCATAGAGTTCTAGGATTATTAGGAGTCGCTTTTGATGCAAGTGATGAAGAAGATTAAATTCTTTGTGCTATCACTAATTTTTAGTAAAAAGGAAATCTTTACAATATACTATAAAGCAAATAACTATTTTGAGATACTAAAGATTAAAAATCAAGATATGAGAAGAAGTTAAAATTGATTTATTAAATAGCAGAAGGAGTAAATGCCATTCACAATTCTAACTTGATTCATAGAGATTTGAAATCATAAAATATTTTACTTAACGAAAACGATCTTCCTAAAATAGCAGATTTAGGTTTATCAAGAAATAGCGTGATAGATTTTACGGAATAAGGGAGAGGGACAGTGTAATGAATGGCTCCAGAGTAATTTAATTATAAGTTTTACAAATAAAGTGATATATGAGCTTTGGCTTGTATAGCGATAGAAATATTAAATGAAGGTTAACTTTGGCCAAATGATTTAAATATGTAGAACTTAAGAAATAAAGTATTGAATGAGAAGAAAATACCTGAGTTTTGTAACGAGATAAAACAAAATATTGAGTTGGAGTAATTGTTAAAGAAATGCTTGAGTTTTAATTGAAAAGAAAGACCTAGTGCTTAAGAATTTTTATAAGCTATATAGATGATAAAAAATTAATAACTTTAGCAAGAATAATAAAATTAAAATATCAAGAAATGGGAGCCAAAAAATAAATAAGAGTAAGTTTATGATTAGGAAATTTAAAAGAATTAAGATAATTGTTTTTTGGAAAATTAAGAATCAATTTATTATAGTTTAAACATAAACCAAGAAGAAAATAAAAATGAAAATTTTGATAAATGCGAAAAGGAAATCTTAAAATAATGATTTTAAAAATTTTATATTTCAATTTATAAAGTTAATAAAATAATTTATAGTTAAAAGTCTTTTTATTTTCTAAATAAAATTAAAGAATAAGAAAAAGCTTTTTATATTTTTTAATTTTGAAGGTATTTAAGAAAAGTAAAGCATTTCTATTTATTTTATCAAAAATGTTGACTTAATTACAATTTAAGAGTTATTTATAGTATTTTAATTTTTTTCTTTAAAATAAAATTATAAATATTTATTTTCTAAAAGAATGTTCTAATTAAATAAAATTAGCTATGAATATTGTGAAATTTTTTTATGTTCTGTTAATAAATTAGTTTTCAATTAATGGTGCTTATTAAAATATTTGGAATTTTTATGTTATAAATATTTGGAAAAAGATATCAGACTTCAGAAGGGAATTCTTTGCCGCTTCAAGGAAGTAGAGTACCGGAAATGCAGTTGAACTACGAGGAGATGAAAACTGTAGAAAAAGATCCATAATGCAATAAAGTCAACTTCAGAATAGAAACCGAGAAATAGATGAATTCCACCTTACATCAGGAGGTCTTAGAACTCAATCCTTCTAAACATATGAGCATAGAACAACTCATCAAGGTGGTTTTGAACCTCCAGGAAGAGGTTAATAAGCTCCATTAAGAAAATATTAAGCTAACAAGTAAATCAACCACGGATTTTAAGATATATTTGACTAAAGAGTGGCTAATTGGGAGAGGGAGATTGACGCCTTATGGACCTATCAGCGAGAGTAATTCAGCCAGACAAGTTCCTAAGTATAGAGTATTAAAGACTAAAGCTAGTAAGGTGAAAGTATCCAATAGAGTTTGAAGAACCACTGTAGTTGACAGAATCTTAGAGACAATATGGATATTGAAGTAAAAGAGATTATAGAATATTATGCAACTTGAAAAAAGGGACTAGAAAATATCTATTTCTTAATAGTTCATGACACTTGTACAAAAACTGCATGAAGTTTCAAAAAAAATTGAATCCAAGAGAAAAAGAATAGAATAGTTTTTTGCAATAAGAATGGAGAAATCTAAAGAAGGAAATGGAATAAAAACTATAAAAGGAAAAAGAATGTATGAATTAAACAAGAATTTCCAGATTGAGGATTTATAAATTTAGAAATATATTTTATGCGTAGTTTACTGCTCCTTAACAATTTTAATTATAGTAATAATAATAAAACTAGGATTATATTTGTATAATCTGAATTAATTTTAATTTAAGTGTTTATTATTAAGAAAGCTTATGACTCAGTGCAAAGAAAGGATATACGATAAATCCTAAACGATCTAAAAGTACCGGAATAGATAATTAAACTGCTAGCAAACTTCTACTGTGAAGAAGAAATTAAACTGAAAATCAATGATTAAATAGCAAAATAATTCGCGATAAATAAAGGACTAAAACAGGGAAGCATAACTTCACCAAGACTATTTAACTTGATAAAGCAAGATTTCTCCATAGTTTGGAAGATTAATAGCTAGGAACTACGATAGATTATAAAAACTAAGAGAGATGAACATAAGAAATATATAAAGATATTTTGCATACGCAGATGACCTAGCCTTTTATAAGTGAATGGGAATATATAGAAGAAGTAATCGAAAATTTAACCTAATGGGCAGAAAAGTACAAATTGGAAATTGAAGATAAAACAAAATGAATGATATGAAAATCAGCAGAAAATAGTAACTGAGAAAATATTGGAAATACTATCGAGGTGGGAAATCTAAGGATCTAAAGAGTAACGACCTTTTAGTACCTAGGTCATATAATAGAAGAGAACATCAGTTTTGAAAACACATGAAGAATAGACTAGAAGCAGCATAAAAAATGCAAACATGAAAATTGGGAAAAATAACAATGAATAAGGGATTAACACCATACAATGCAGGATCAATGATAAAAACCTTCGTAAGCTCAGTTTTCAGTTATTGGACGGAAGTGATCCCATATTGCGAATAATTTCTAGGAAAATAAGTGATGGAGCAACTAGAAATAATATAGAGAAGATCTTTACGAACAATCATAGACTCCCCTTTTTAAGTGCAAAATGAGATGTTAGAATACGAATTGCAGTTTATGAAATTTAAACATTACCTATGAACAAAACGTTGAGATTAAGAGGCAAATTAATAGGAAACTAATGAAAAACAATAGACGGATTATTTTTCGACCTAAGTAAAGAAGAGAATTTTATATTTGAATAATATTGCATAGCAATAAAATTAGAATTAAAAATTGAAGATAAAAAATATTAATAGATGATGATAATAACAATTAAAAAGGTTAGAAAAACATTAATTGCACAATATGAGAAAATAGAGTATACGTAGAAGATAGAGAAAGATTGGAGTAAATGATAACAACATTACAATATAGAAAAGCATGATTTGACGAATATGTAGTAGGACCACACAACTACCTGAGATATAATAAAAGTAGAAAAGAAGAAATATGTTACCTATTTAGAATAAGAACGAGATGTAATGGGAACTAGGATTGCTTAAAAGAAAGACACCTAGTTATGGCAAGTCAATGCCCTTTCTGTAATAATGCAAGAGAAAATGAAAGGCATATCATATAAAACTGTTCAGAATACAAAGAAGGAAGATAATAATGTATCTGAAATCTTAGAGCAATAGGAGTAGAGAAATAAGGAATGAAACTATTTGATATAATATGAGGTACGGCCAAATTCAAGAAATTCATTAGAACCTAAGAAGAGTAAAAAGGCTAAAGCTGATTTGATTATAAAAGATTAAATATATTAGAAAAAAGGAAAAGAGGATATATAGAAAAGAAAATTGAACGAAAAAAGAAATAGGAAAAGATTATAGAGCAGGAAAAGGATAATTTTTAATGAATGTATAAAAGTTTGATCAAGAAGAAACTAATTAGAAATGAAAATTAGTAAGATATGTAAGAAAAAATAAATTAAGCTTGCAATAAAGATCTAATAAAGCGTAGATAGGTAGAAGGCAGAAGAACAAGAGATAATATAGAGGTAAATGAGGAAGATATGTAACTAATAAGAGAAGAATTTCTATTACCTGAAGGCTTACTTGAAGAAATGGACATATATTGAGATATGGAAAGAGCTGCGCACCAACGAGTTGCTACGTGCTCTATAATCAAATTTATTTAATTTATTTATTTATGAAATTTTAATTATGTAAAAATTAAATTGAATAGAATATTCTTTTTGGATTAATAATAAAATTTTATGTTATTTAAAATATTTTTTAATTTATATTATTTTTATATTTAAAAAATACTATTTTTCTTATTTATAAAAAGATTTCCACACTAAAGTATTTTTTCTAAGATTTATTATTATAAAATATTAATTTAATAATTAACTAAATTACTATAATAATTTTATACTCTATATGAATTAATATTTCCAAACTAACATTTATCTTTTACTAGTTTGTATTCTGATAATTAAACAATGACTCATATAATTTTCTTATCTTAGAAACTTTTAATTATAATTGACTACAATAATAAGGAAATTACTTAAATTGTTTAGTAATTCTCATCATAATCTACTAATAATTAAACATTAATCCTATTTGTTTATGTGCTATTTCTAATTTTCAATATTTTACTAAAATTAAAACTTTCTTTCTCCACTTTTCTTTGTATTTTTATTTGCTGATTTATCTAAGTTTTGAATAAGATTTTTAACATAATTTTTAATTAATTAGTTCATAAAAATGTAGAAGCTAGTTACAAAAACTAACTTTTAAATAAATAAAATGTAATAGCCAATATTAAAAAATGTTATCTTCTAAAACTTGTTCATAATTTAAATGAATAAACAATTTAAAATATAAATTTTCTCCAAATTTATAAACATTTTAAAATGAACTGCTTAATATAGAAATAGCAATTATTTAATCTTAATAATATTTTCCTTTTTATTAAGAATATAAAATTAAAATTATTATTGTAAGGATATATGCTTTAATATAAAACCTTTTCTTTTAACATTTTTTATGTAGATTTTGAAGTTAAATAATATTTTTAAATTAATTTTATAGCAAAAAAGTAAAATATTTTTATTTACTAACTTCCAATCAAACTGAGACAATTATTAATTATTTTAACTACTAAAAAATAAAAAATAGTTATATTTAATTTTAACTTTATTAATTCAAGATTAATTATTTTAACTTATATGGGAGGAGTTTAACAAATGAGATTTTCTTCTTATTTTACTTCAATTATTTTAAATTAACTTAATTAATCATTAATTAGCATAATGCTTTCAATAATTAAACTTACTTATATACTTTAAATATTTTAAGCTTATTTAATAAATTTAATTAAATTCTTCAAACCAAAACTTTTTAGTTTCATTTTATATTTATGTTTCTATAAACAAAATCCTCCAAGCTTTCAAGTCAGGCTTCTATACCACCTCTTCCTAACCCAAAAAGGAAGGGAGGAACCAAGTCTTAATAATCTTACCAATCTTCTCTATCACAAACTTAACCAACACTGAACTAACAACTTGGAATCTAACAAAACGAACGAAAGCCAACCTTGAAAAATATACACACGGAAACTCCAATCTCAAGCGAGAAACCGAGGAAACAGATGAAGTCTGTTCTCCACCAGGAGGTATCAGAGTTCAACCCTTCTGGCCAGATGAGCATGAAGTAGCTCATCAAAGTGGTACTGAACCTCCAGGAAGAGGTCAAGAGATTGAAGAAGGAAAATGATATGCTGATGGCAAAGCTAGACCTAGCAGAAGGAATTGAGTCAAGACTTATGTCCTAGGAAAGAGATCTTAACGCCTTTTGGAATATCTCACAAAGTAAAACTAACGAATCCTAAAATTAGCTCAGAAACAGACTGAACTGGATAACAGACTCGGAAAAGTAGAAGAGAAATTGTAAACTTTTAAGAAAGAGTAAAGCGAAGCTGGAGCTATACAAATGGAAATTGAAGCCTAGAAAGAGCAAACAAATCAAGGAAAATAATTAAAAATAAAAAAGAAATGTTTCTGCTGTGGAAGCGTATGACATTTTTATCGGAAGTGTTAGAAATTCTAATAGAGAAATAAAGAAACTATTGGATAAAAGAACAACAAAAGAAGAAAAAAGAAGAAGCAAGAATGAAAAGAATGAAAAGAATGTATTGCAACCCAGATGGTTCAATATACAAGATTAAGATGGAACCAAGGCAAGTTAAAGGAGGAAAACCTGGAAAAATCTGAGTTACCAATCTCGCTAAAATTGGGCAACCCCAACTTTTATATTTAACAGCAGGGAGCATGAACTGGTGTCTTCCTGACGGGGTTGGAAATTCCTAAAACGAAAAGTTAAAATTAATATTATTATAATATCTTTTTATTGTAGCTTTGCTTTTAATTATTTAATTTATTTGTTTTATTCATAATTTTTACTAATAAAATCTAAATGCATTTAATAAATAAATCTATAATTTATTAATTAAATTAATTAATTTTAAAGTTAAAAGTCTCTTGCTAGCTAATTTTTTTCTTTTAGCATAATAGTAAAAGGATTAAATTTTAAATTTTTTGATTAAAATTATCTTTAAAATAAGTTCTATTGATTCAGTTTATAGTATTTTTTAATTTAAATTATAAATTTTGCTTAAAATAAAAACTACTTTATTGGTTTAAATTTTACTTGGAATTCTATATATAATTTTAATTTAAAAAGAGAGGAATAATCCTCCTAATTAAATCATAAGACTTTGGAAAAAGGAAACTCATTGGATTAGAAGGACAGTTCAAAATCCTAAAATCAAGAAGGAAAATACTTAGATATCAAATAACACTATATGCGAAAGATGACAGATGATTTTGGATTTAGAGGACCACTCCTACCAAACTCCATTGGAAGACACTATTTAAAAGGAAGTGATAGTTCTGGGATAACCTTCAATGATAATTTTTAAATGCTTTAAAAATTTAATTTAAAGAGTTGTGCACTATTGAGATGCTGCGGTCTTTTTAATTTTAATTATTTTAATATTTTGGCTACAAACTTAAATAATTGAATTTAAAAACTTCTACACTTGTTAAAAGCTTTGAATATAGTAAAAGTTTTACTATTAAATTTAAAGTACATAATTTAAGATTTAAATTTAAAATAATGCTTTAAAATTTAATTAAAGTTTTATTGTTCCAAATTTAATTTTCTTGAATTTTAAAGGAATTTTTCTAAAAAAGCAAAATAAATTGAATATACATTTTATCCTCTTACAGAATTTAAAACTTTACTTTTATAAAATAAAAATAAGTTTTTATTAGTATTTTAAATCTAAAATAATTAAATATTAAAAATATTTATACACTTTTATCTTTCCTTTTAAAAACATATTATCTATCTTATAGTATAAAATTAAAATTTTCTTATAAAACGGAAAACTACTTGCAAAACATCTCTTCTCAAAAGGAATCATCTTAGTCAAGCTACGATTAATAAAAAATACTTTAAGAACTCCAAGTCATGCAATTAGAAAATTTTTAAATTTAAGTACTGTACAAGAACTAGAAAGAAAAATTGAACACTTGATGATTAACTCATAAAAATTGAAAATAAATAGCTAGGAATTATCAGGATAGAATAATTAGAAACTAAATTTAATCAATTCGCAGAGTTAACTGAAAGCATATTATTGCAAAAAATGGAGATGAATGATCCCATGGATGTAGAGCAACAGCCTACAACAAATTATATTCCGTATCGGAAAATAATGAGATGTTGATACTGCAAGCAACCAGAGCACAAAGTTAGAAGCTGCTTCCAGATCTAATAAAAAAAGAAAATAGTAGAAAACTAATAGGAAAATATATTCAGGATCTATTGTAATCAAGACGGTAAACTATACAGGAAAAAAATACTCCAGCTAATCAAAGAAGCTCCAAACATATAGCATGCAATTAACGAATTTAATAAGAAAGGAATGGGAATCGATCTATTAGAAGCTCTCAGAAAAAATAGATTAAAAATCCTTAGAACGTATGATAAACAAGATCCAGCAAATATGAAGTCTCTTTTATTTAACTTTAACCTTTGATTTGTGATTAACCAAATAAAGGTGAAATCTCGTAAATTAATTCTTTCATAAATTAAAAGGAAAAAAAGAGCGAAAAAACATCAAAAAATATACAAAGAAAGGCTATGAGATAAATTAGGCAGGAAGAAATAAAAATCATCTGAATCTTCGTTATCATATCAGAGGAAGTGATTATATGGAAATTAAGAGTAATTTTAATAATATAATAGGAAAATGAATTCAAATATCAATATAAGACAAAATGAATAAAGCTTTCAGCAAGCTTGATGAGGTATTTTACATTCTTTAAGATAGAATAAGAGGACTAATGACATACTAAACAACTGTCTTTAGAAATGACATGATTATGGAAGTAATTTGTTCAAAGCAAAGTTTTAACAGAAGAACTGTTGTGATGTTAATTTTAAAACAACTAGAAGAAGTTTCTATGCTTACTGAAGAAATAAAGACTGATATCACTTTATTCAATTAGATAATTAAAAAGAATTTGAAAGAATTTAAATAGTAAGAAGATTGGAAAAATTAGTGTATTAAATGTAAAATAAAAATAGTAACTTAAAAATAAAAGAACGCTTATGTTGCAATTCTTCCCAAAATCTAATAAAGCACTGTTCTGGTTATAGAAGATTTAAAAGATTTAAAAGACAAGAGAACTAAATAATCTGAAGAAAAATAACAAGAATTTTCATAAATAAGAATAGAATCAAAAAAGGATTGGATATAGAATCAGTCTCAGTCAGATGGAGGGAAGTGGTATAACAATCCACATTAAAAATAAATCGGGAACTTAACCTCGATAAAAATGGATAATTAGAATGGCTTGAAAATCCATGAAAAGTAGCTGCTTTAACCTGCGGTACTATTTCTTTAGATCTTTTTAAAAATTAGAAAAATAGATTCCTAATTAGAGCGCATTTGACATTTCTGTATATTTTTACTCTTATTTTTACAGTTTTTAGTTAAACTAGATGATATAATGTTTAAGATTGATTTCTGTTTTAATCGTAGTATTCTCATTTTGAGATAAAATAGCAAATTAGCCAGCGATCTATCTCGATTTATTAATTGACTAAATCTTCAACATATTCTAATATTTTTAGTTATGCTTCTAAGGAGTAAATGTCTATGAGTTTTTCTTATTGTTAATAGTTTTATATACTTTATGCAATTGACTTCTTTGGATCCATTTTAAGTATAATAAAATAAAAAAGCATATAAGATATTTTAAGATTTAGAAAGGTAAACTTAAAAGTGGTATTTTGATAAAAATAATATATCATTAATAATAAAAATGTTTAAAGAAACTAAGCTTATATGTAAACTAAATAGATATAAGTAATTAAAATTTAAGTATATATTTTCAATTACAAACAAATTATAAAAAATATTTAGAAGTTTTTACTATAACGTACTGTAATTAGCTATAAGTATATTAAAGCATTTAAAAGATAAACTTTCTCGTTTAGTTTAATGTTTCTAAGAATAAAAATCTATAAATTTTATTTACAATTATAAGAAATTATTTAAAAAAGTTAAATTTTAAAATACTAGAATAATAGATTTAGAAGTTAAATAAGTTTATAAATTATTTATAAAGTTTATATTTTTTATTTATAATCATCTAAAATTAATTTGCTTAATTAAAATAGCAAAAATAATATTTCAATCAATTAATGGAATCAAAATTAAAATAAATGCATTAATATTTAAAACTTAATAAATCAATCTATTTATTAGATTAGAAAAGCCATTATTTATAAAGATATTCACAACTTTTTTATTTTTTTAAATAAGACATATTTAAGATAGTTAAACTTAAAAAATGTTTTTAAATTCTAATTTTAATGTTTAATCAAAAATTTGTCATAGCATTAATTAATATTTGCAGACAAACTTATATTCTATAAAAGTAATTTTTTATATGTTAAAATAATTTATCTCGATATAAAAGTAAACAAAATTAATGTTTACTTTCAAAATAATTTACAAAATTAAAAAATCTAACTATTTATTTTTATCTAAGTAACTTTAAACTTATATTAAAATTAGGTTAAAATTAAAATTTCTAATCAAAATGCTAACTTTTATTTAAATTTTAATTCATTTTTTATATTAATTACTAACTTTTATAAAATAATTAGAAAACATCATAAAAGCAAATTTTATAGTGCTTTTTATTTACTCTTTTGTCTTACATCTTTTATTTTACTTATAACATTTTAGTACTTTTTTCTTAATTATTCGTCTAAATAAAATTATATAAGTTACTTGCTAAAATTTTATATATGAAATATTTATTAGAATTTAACATACTTATTTATAAATAAATAATCTTTGCAATTTAATATTTTTATTTACAAAGAGAGTCTATAAATTAGACATCAAAATTGTTTTAATTATCATTCTTTAATAAATTAATATATACCAAATATTATCAATAATTATGCTTTATAGCATTAATTAAAACATTTCTTTTTAAATTACGGTAAATCATTTATACCTTCTGAGTCAAAATTATTAGTTAGATTTCATATCGCTATTTTTCTTCTGTGTAATTCTATGTATTTATCTAATTATATTATTTTATCTTATTACGAAATTTTATTTATTATTTTATGTAACTCTATAAACATTTTAAGTATTTATTTAAAATCTAAAATTTTTGAAATATTTTGTAAATCTTTTTTTATTTAGAAATATAAATAAATAATAGATTATAGTGCCTCTGCGTTTTTTAGGTTAATCACCTTTAAGTTTAAAGTATAAGTATCAAATCTGTTTGGATTTTTTCCATCATAAGTCTTGGTGATTTTTAGATTGCTATTTCTAATCTTTTCCGATAGGTCGATTCTCAGTCACTTTTTATTAACCGCCTATTAGATATAAGAAGCTTTACTCTTTAGTTGTAGTATTTTTTCTATACAGTTTACCTTCTTAGTTGCAATAGATCCTGAAAATATTTTCCAATTAGTTTTTTATTATTTTTTTTAATTTTTGTTAAAATTAGAAGCATCTTCTTACTTTGCGCCCTGGCCGCTTGCAGTACCAGGATCTCATTATTATCCGATAAGGAACGAAAGTTGCTATGGGCTGTTGCTCAACATCCATCGTATCATTCACTTATATTTTTTATAAGAATATGCTTTCTGTTAACTCTGCGAATTGGTTGAATTTTTCTCCTAACTTTTCTATTCTGATATTTCCTGACTGTTTATTTTCAATTTAGTTCTCTTGTGAGTTAATTATCAGATATTCTATTTTTCTTTCTAGTTCTTATACTTTTCTTAGGAGTTTAAAATTTTCTAATTGCATAACTTAAAGTTCTTAAAGTAATTTTTATTAATCATATTTTGACTAAGATGAATCCTTTTAAGAAGAGACTTATTGCAAGAATTTGTTCATTTTTTCTATATTATATTAAATCCATTTGCTCTCCTGATTATATATTTCGATTTTATCTATTTTCACCCTGTTAACTCCTCTATATTAAATTCTATTTAGAAATCTATTTTTGCAAATTCTTTAATATTTAATCTATTTTTTTGATTCAAAAGCAAAAATAATAGATTAATTAATTAATCTTTATAGCATATTTCAAAAGGGATTCAGATTTCACTCATAATTCTTGAATAATTTTTAAAATAAAAAGTAAATTTTAATAAATTAAACTTTTATTTATTTTTAAACTTAAGTCTATAAGCAATATTTTAGAAAACAAATGGAATTATCTGTTCGTCTCTCAAACAATTAACTAAGAAACTTAAGAAGAAAACCGGAAAATTTAACAGCAAAAAGAGGATTCAAGTTCTTCTTCTGAAGGAAAAGTTATGGTCGGACCAATCGATATTCAGGAATCTAAGAGTGAAACTGATAAAAAACTCTAAAGTCAGTTAGATCAAATGAAAAAACTAATCCAAAAATACGAAGAAACAATTTACAATCAAGGGGAAAAAATAAGGGAATTAATGAACGGTATTGACGACCAAAATAATGAATTATTAATACTACTTCGTCAGCTAATCTAAAATAACTTAGTAACAGAATTATAACTTTATGAACAATCGCAATCCATAGTTAGTTAATAATAGAACATGATTATAGAAAAAGAATAAATTAACTGACTAATAATTGAAACAAGAAGAAAAATTGATATAAACTTATAAATGAGAATAGAGAAACTGGAAAAAAGTTTTTTAGAAGAAAATTTAAGAAAAATAGACCAAAAACTGCTGATACTGTAAGGCGAATAATCACATTCTACGAAAATGCTGAGCTTGAGAGAAACTCCAAATAAGAGAAGAACGAAGAACATGAAGAAACCTCAATAAACTCTGAATAACGAAAGATGGAATTTATAAATAGAAAATTTTAGCGAGAACTGAAAATAGCTATTAGAGATAACCTACCACGTATAAAAAATGGCTGCAGGTACTGGTTGAAAGCCCAGGAAGAGCAAAAACTTTAAACAATTAAGTATATATTATTATTATTTATTTTTAAACTTATTAAAGTAATTTTTTAAGTGTAACGTTTTTAATTTATTGATTATGATATTCTTCGTACTATTTAATATTTTAATTAATCTAAAATAGTAAATTTTTAATTTAATTTAAATATCTTTTAGTATAAAAGATTTTAATATAATATTAAGACTGAAGAAGTCATTTTAAAAATTTGATATTCCATTTTTATTTTTTAAAACTTTTAATAAAATTAAAAGGAATTAGAGAAAAAATAAGTACACAAAAATAGTTATTGAGTATTAATATATTTATTTATATTCTTTTTACGTATAATACTATCATTTATATAATTGTGTTTTAATTTAGTTTTTTAATCTAATATAGATAAGCTTTTATTTTAATTAATTAATTACTTTTAATATTTAAATATCAAGCTTATGGAATTTCAACCCTTCAAATCTTTTATCATGGGAGTTATTTGGACAATTTTTTGGAGATAAGTATTTAGTTTTTAAAATCAGAGTATACTTCAATAAGGACGATTGGAACTTAATCATAATATGGGCTGTATTAAATTAAAGAGTATCACTAAGCTTTGCAGTTCATAGGATTTGGTGGTGAAGATAAATCCTATAACTAAGCTGACTGTATTTAGCATATTTTTGGTAAATAATAACATGATATTTCTTTTCTATTTTAAGCAAACAAAAGTTTTTTAAATTTAATTTAAAATATTTTATTTTTAATGTAAATATAATAGTATTCTATATTATTTATTTATTTTTATGTATTTTGATTTCAAATAATTATTTATATTTAAATTAAGTAATGGAAAATCTTCCTAAATGCTCTTTTTGTAAAAAAGAATTTGATAAAAGTAAGAGAAAAGCTTAAAAATGATGATGTGGATACTATATTTGCTAAAAATGTATTGAAAATAAATGAAATGAAATTTTATCAAAAGAATGTTCTTAATGCAAATTAGCAATTGAAAGCAATCCTTATTTCTTAATTTTAAAAGAACAAGAATGATTAGAAAATAAAAAAAATGAATAATAAAGAGAAAGCAAACTGCAAAGAACAATAGAGAAAATATAAATTACCAGATTAAAATATGAAAGAATAATAAATTAGATATAATAAGAATAAAGACTTATTACTGAATAAGTTATAAAACTATTTGACGAAGTTTTATTTAAGAAATGTAATTAAATCAAAACCACTCTTCAACAGTAAATAGATCAACTAAATTGATTGGTAAAATAATATGAATCTTAGCCCATAAAAAATAAAAGTGAAAATATATTATAAATAGAGTAAAGTTTTGATTTTAACTGCATTGAATAATTATAGATAAAAGTTGAATTCGAAATTGAAGAATTAAATAAGATAAGTGCAAAAATAATAAATATATTTGCTTAAATAATTAAAAATGAAAATATAGATAAATAAGAAAATTTAGAATTAAATATAAGAAATATTGAAGAAAACACAAAAATAAATAAAATCCATAAATTATAAATTGATTAATAAGAATCTATTTAGTATACCTAAAATTAACAAAAATAAAAATATATTCAATAAGAAAAATCAAATTATTGAGAAAAATAAGTTCAACTAAATGCAAAAGAATAACAAATTTAAATATTAAATGAATAAATAAAATAAGATAAGACTTTAATTTAAAATTAATAGTAGTAGATAGAATTTCTCAACTAATAACTAGTTAATTTTAAATAAAAAAATGAAGAAGATATTTAGAAGCAAAACATTTAGAATGATCTTTTATTAGAAGAAAATCCTAAAAATGTTTAAAAAGAATAAATTTAAAATATAAAAAATGATAAAATGTTACAAGAAATCAACCTTGTTTAAAAATAAATTGAAAAATAAAACATTTAATATACATTCAATGATATTCTTAGCTTATTGGAAAAAAATGGAGCAGGTGATTAATCTAATTCTTAAATTAGAATTTGAAAGTACTAAGATCTCATTCCTAATTCAAAATTTCTTAACTCTCTACAAATCATTGGAAAAGGCGGATAAGCTATTGTTTACAAAATAAACATTTAAGGACTTGATTATGCTCTCAAAGTTATGACATAAAGACGAGGAATTACTTAATAATAGATTATTAATGACTTTTATTTAGAGTGTTAATCTCTTCTCTCTGTTAATAGCCATAGAGTTCTAGGATTATTAGGAGTTGCATTTGATACAAGTGATGAAGAAAATTATATTCTTTGTACTATCACTAATTTTTAGTAAAAAGGAAATCTTTACAATATAATATAAAGCAAATAACTATTTTGAGATACTAAAGATTAAAAATAAAGATATGAGAAGAAGTTAAAATTGATTTATTAAATAGCAGAAGGAGTAAATGCCATTCACAATTCTAACTTGATTCATAGAGATTTGAAATCATAAAATATTTTACTTAACGAAAACGATCTTCCTAAAATAGCAGATTTAGGTTTATCAAGAAATAGCGTGATAGATTTTACGGAATAAGGAAGAGGAACAGTGTAATGAATGGCTCCAGAGTAATTTAATTATAAGTTTTACAAATAAAGTGATATATGAGCTTTGGCTTGTATAGCAATAGAAATATTAAATGAAGGTTAACTTTGGCCAAATGATTTAAATATGTAGAACTTAAGAAATAAAGTATTGAATGAGAAGAAAATACCTGAATTTTCTAATGTGATAAAACAAAATATTGAGTTGGAGTAATTGTTAAAGAAATGCTTGAGTTTTAATTGACAAGAAAGACCTAGTGCTTAAGAATTTTTATAAGCTATTCAGAAGATAAAAAATTAATAACTTTAGCAAGAATAATAAAATTAAAATATCAAGAAATGGGAGCCAAAAAATAAATAAGAGTAAGTTTATGATTAGGAAATTTAAAAGAATTAAGATAATTGTTTTTTGGAAAATTAAGAATCAATTTATTATAGTTTAAACATAAACCAAGAAGAAAATAAAAATGAAAATTTTGATAAATGCGAAAAGGAAATCTTAAAATAATGATTTTAAAAATTTTATATTTCAATTTATAAAGTTAATAAAATAATTTATAGTTAAAAGTCTTTTTATTTTCTAAATAAAATTAAAGAATAAGAAAAAGTTTTTATATTTTTTAATTTTGAAGGTATTTAAGAAAAGTAAAGCATTTCTATTTATTTTATCAAAAATGTTGACTTAATTACAATTTAAGAGTTATTTATAGTATTTTAATTTTTTTCTTTAAAATAAAATTATAAATATTTATTTTCTAAAAGAATGTTCTAATTAAATAAAATTAGCTATGAATATTGTGAAATTTTTTTATGTTCTGTTAATAAATTAGTTTTCAATTAATGGTGCTTATTAAAATATTTGGAATTTTTATGTTATAAATATTTGGAAAAAGATATCAGACTTCAGAAGGGAATTCTTTGCCGCTTCAAGGAAGTAGAGTACCGGAAATGCAGTTGAACTACGAGGAGATGAAAACTGTAGAAAAGATCCATAATGCAATAAAGTCAACTTCAGAATAGAAACCGAGAAATAGATGAATTCCACCTTACATCAGGAGGTCTTAGAACTCAATCCTTCTAAATATATGAGCATAGAACAACTCATCAAGGTGGTTTTACCTCCAGGAAGAGGTTAATAAGCTCCATTAAGAAAATATTAAGCTAGCAAGTAAATCAACCACGGATTTTAAGATATATTTGACTAAAGAGTGGCTAATTGGGAGAGGGAGATTGACGTCTTATGGACCTATCAGCGAGAGTAATTCAGCCAGACAAGTTCCTAAGTATAGAGTATTAAAGACTAAAGCTAGTAAATTGAAAGTATCCAATAGAGTTTGAAGAACCACTATAGTTGACAGAATCTTAGAGACAATATGGATATTGAAGTAAAAGAGATTATAGAATATTATGCAACTTGAAAAAAGGGACTAGAAAATATCTATTTCTTAATAGTTCATGACACTTGTACAAAAACTGCATGAAATTTCAAAAAAATTTAATCCAAGAGAAAAAGAATAGAATAGTTTTTTGCAATAAGAATGGAGAAATTTAAAGAAGGGAATGGAATAAAAACTATAAAAGGGAAAGGAATGTATGAATTAAACAAGAATTTCCAGATTGAGGATTTATAAATTTAGAAATATATTTTATGCGTAGTTTACTGCTCCTTAACAATTTTAATTATAGTAATAATAATAAAACTAGGATTATATTTGTATAATCTGAATTAATTTTAATTTAAGTGTTTATTATTAAGAAAGCTTATGACTCAGTGCAAAGAAAGGATATACGATAAATCCTAAACGATCTAAAAGTACCGGAATAGATAATTAAACTGCTAGCAAACTTCTACTGTGAAGAAGAAATTAAACTGAAAATCAATGATTAAATAGCAAAATAATTCGCGATAAATAAAGGACTAAAACAGGGAAGCATAACTTCACCAAGACTATTTAACTTGATAAAGCAAGATTTCTCCATAGTTTGGAAGATTAATAGCTAGGAACTACGATAGATTATAAAAACTAAGAGAGATGAACATAAGAAATATATAAAGATATTTTGCATACGCAGATGACCTAGCCTTTTATAAGTGAATGGGAATATATAGAAGAAGTAATCGAAAATTTAACCTAATGGGCAGAAAAGTACAAATTGGAAATTGAAGATAAAACAAAATGAATGATATGAAAATCAGCAGAAAATAGTAACTGAGAAAATATTGGAAATACTATCGAGGTGGGAAATCTAAGGATCTAAAGAGTAACGACCTTTTAGTACCTAGGTCATATAATAGAAGAGAACATCAGTTTTGAAAACACATGAAGAATAGACTAGAAGCAGCATAAAAAATACAAACATGAAAATTGGGAAAAATAACAATGAATAAGGGATTAACACCATACAATGCAGAATCAATGATAAAAACCTTCGTAAGCTCAGTTTTCAGTTATTGAACGGAAGTGATCCCATATTGCGAATAATTTCTAGGAAAATAAGTGATGGAGCAACTAGAAATAATATAGAGAAGATCTTTACGAACAATCATAGACTCCCCTTTTTAAGTGCAAAATGAGATGTTAGAACACGAATTGCAGTTAATGAAATTTA
>CAMPDV010001051.1:0-38057 GCA_946699065.1 Loxodes magnus
AATAAAGCTGGAATTTTGGTTTATTAGAGTATTGTACTTAAACTTTACTAATATGAACTATAAATAATTCCAATTTTACAAAGCAATCAAATATTTTGTAGAGGTTTAGTTAGAAAATTCAGAATTTCTAATTTTGCTATCAATCCTTAATAACATTTTATCCAAAATTTAGAAACTACAAATTTATTTTCTGCTGCTTCCCTAAAATTTACTGTTTATTATTTACAAATTTACTATATTATGCATCCTGGCTAGTTTCAAATCTGCAGCTGCCATTCAACCTATATTTTCCATTAAAAAAGTGTTCTCAATTTTAAAGGAGGCAGTTTAAGTTTTTCCATTTACATTAAGCATTCTAGTTTATCTAATTATTAGATAGCTAGTCTTTATTATTTAAACTGCTAGTTTAGGAAAATGTGCAATTAGTTATCAGCACTTATTACCAGAACTTAATTTCCATTCAAGGCTATAAATTACAATTATTGCGCCTTATCATTCCTTATGCAGTCCTATACTCAGTTTACTATCATTCCTCCACCTCTTTCATTATAGTTATCAGAAAATATATTAAAATGGATATGCAGAGTTAACTATAATTCAACAACTAATATAGCCAAAATCTGTTTCAACTCAATTTTGAGTCAATCAGTTATTCATTCAGATTTAGTTATAGCAAAAGCTACAATTAGTCATCTTAATATCTTCTACCATTCTTATTTACTCAAATATTATATCTTCAACTATTCCAAAATTGTCATCTTATAGACACAAGCCACAGAAAAATCTGCTTTTTTACCTCTTAACTTCTATATCATTTCTTATTAAGCATCTAAAGTTAAAACCCTTAAGACTTTAAAAAACCAATTATGTGTAGTTTAACATTACTTTGCTTATGGGGACAATATTTTCGGAACCTTTCTTCTGAATACCTCTAATTATGGCTCAATATATTGCTGCTCAGTATCACTTATATTTAACTACTCAAATTATTGATGTAACTAAGTTATAGCTAAACTAAACCATTTTACTAACCATTTTAGCCTTCTATTGCTGCTCTTTATTAGGTGCCATTAAAATTGCTCTCATACCAAGTATCTTAGTTTTAAATATCTTAATAACAGTCATTTAAATCTCCTGCTAAATAACTTACAGTTCTGAAATCAAAAAGAGAGCTTCAATTTCACTGTATAAATAGTATAAATATGATCAAATTAAGCTTTAAGTGAAGGTAACTTCGTTTATTTAGATTAGTTGAGTCTGGTTTGATTTTAAAAGTCCATGAAACGCAATTCCTGCATATTTTTAATCTCCGCTTTTTTAATCTAAATTATGGAAATAATTTATTTCACTCCCTCTATTAAATTTGAGACTTCCACAATCAAATTCTTCGTGCTCTAATACTCAATACATACTAACTAAATACTTTCATGAATCAAGAAACTAAAAGTCTGTCATTGAATTCTAAATTACAAGATTAGCATTCAATCTAATTACGATAATGCTTAGAAAACTAATGAAACTAAACGTTATTTAAAATCAGTTTTTCTTGAATGATCTTTATCAGAGATTATGTATTTTTAGATTTTCAGTTCCAAAAAAATAAGGCTCTTCCGAAATATCCCTTGCTAAGCTTCATGAATAACAATATTCATCAAGTAAAGAAAAAGATCATCTCTCGAAAAGAAAGCTTCTTCACATATATTACAGGATCACTTATCATTTTTATAGCAATATACATTTGGAAGATTCATATTTAATACAAATGTGTGAATTTCTAATATTACGTTCTAAAATTTGAAGTGGCTTTTAAAAAAAAAAATTGAATATCTGTTCGCATGAAAAGAATTTTTAGCTCTTTCCTTAGAATCGGAAGTACATTTAACTAAGTCTTAAACTTAGTCTTTTGGATACTGAAAGTAATAAAGGTTTTAAATAGTTAATTGCTTAAATTACTTGTATAAGCTTTTTCAGTAGTTAGTTTACTTTAGGAGTAAAAAGTAGTTAGTAAAACTGTCAAGAGCCATTGAACTTAATTCCTACTATAGATCGTCAAAAAATGAGTTCTATTTGTCAAAAGAACCTTAATGTATCTCTTCTAAACTCCTTCTGCCAAAGCTTCAGCTATTGAAAGATAAGGCCAATTCCTAACCCTTTGTATAAAATGCAGCCAGGCTGATATTCCCCTGGTTTAAATTTTGAGTTTTCATTTGGTTATTCGCTAGACGCCCCTACGAAATAGAGGATTGTGTTAAGTGGAATGGGATTTTTGGTATTTTCCCTCGAAAATCAGTCAGATGCCAGTTATCGAGAAATTTTTCTATTATTATAGCACGCAATAGAGAAAAATTCAGAGTAATATTGAATATAACGATGTTATGCCCCTCTCCCTCGCGAATTCGCACCAAAAGCGATAGTTTTTGAGTGCTGGAACTAACAAAAAGGGAAATATTTGAAGAAAACGAAGCTTCCTGAGAAAGTAATAATGCAGGAGACCTTTTATTCAAGCAATCTAAGTTTTGATGTTTCCATCAGTACCATTCTCACAATTAATAAGCTAATTTCAACAGGTACAGAGATATCTTCATTTCCTAAGAATATTAAAATTGCGCTACTTGAACAAAATATAATTTCGCTTATGAATCCGATTAAACTAAAAGTTTTCTATTCCTAGTAACTATAATAGATGAATACGTGAGATACTTAAACTAGTTTTGTTTGGATAACAGTAAAATGGATATTTTTAAATTAATATGAAAGTAGACGCTCAGAGGAGGATTAAATATCCGAGCAATCATAACCTATCTTAATTGTATACAAAGATTATTTATACAATATCCAAAGGATCCTATTGAAATTTATATGATAGCTATAAAGGATTTTTTTTGATAGATTAGTTGACAGAATTTCCGGGAAATACATTAAATGTGCATATGAGCAGCCTTAAATTTTCAATATCAAGAAATTGCATAAAAGTCTCTTGCTCAGGATATGTTATTAGAAATACCAAAAATGCTACCTAATTTTTTAATAAAGGCCTTGCTTAAATAATATTGATAATCCAAAGCACAAACTTATTGTGAAACTTATCTATTCAGCAGGATTTAAAGTAAATAAGATTATCTAGTTAAAAATGGTTAATCTTGACCTCAAGAAAGGATTTAGATGAGAATGTAAAGGCAAATATAGCAAGGATATATTGTTTGCCATTGCAGACAGCCTTGAGGATAAAATAAAGGAGTATAAGAGGAATAATAATAGCTCATTGCTTTTCTCGAGAAGAAATGGGCATCCTATGTTCGGAATGTGCAGCAAACTTATCGAGCAGCTGTCTTAAGTGTTGTTATTGAAAAGTATGTACATCCTCATACCTTAAAGCATACCTTTGCAGCTTATTTTACTAAGAATGGCTATGATGTTAGCTCAACTCAATTCTTACTAGGATATTCTAGCATCCAGACAACCTCGATGTACTAAGGCTTCGCCCAAAATGATCTGTTCATTGTCACTTAGACAGTTTACCATAATAATAAACAGTTATTTTTTCTAGAAATGGATAAATACTGTGTCCGCATATCAAACTGAGATGATTTTATTGCAAGAGACAAGGGTAAAGGGATTGTCAAATACCCGTAAAAGTTAATTTGACAGAAAGTTTTTGGAAGCAAAAAAAATCTCAATATTCTAAACTCAGACTAACTTGCTGACAAGCTTCATATGGATTAAAACATGGAGATTGAATGAATTCTATAGGAATAGGGTTGATTTCCTTGGCACAGAAGCAACAGACGTTCTTAAGTACGATGAGCTTACTGACATTGGTTTGCTTGATGGGATTGATACAAAAACAATGTTAAATGCATTAATCTCAATCTTTTTGCATTAAATCAGGAATTGAGTAAATATAGCCTTATTATTACCTTTAATGGAGAATCTATTGGTATACCTTTCCTAAAAAAAGAAAGATCCTGACATACTGCCTAAATCCCACTCTTTGTTGTAAAGGCAACAAGTAGGAGAGTAGGGGTAATTAGGCGGCCTTAAAGTGATTGAAAGTAACTAGGTATACAATGAAAAAAGATAATAAAATTTTTATGGCGGTAATCCTGTGTGCTTATAGAGAATGTATCAGGCAACAGCAGATGAGTATTATTTAAGGCTTCTCTTTAAATACAATTGAAGAAGATGTTGCTAATCTCAAGATAATTGCTGACTTTACAATAGATAGGCTACAAGAAACAGTGAATCAACCCTAAAAATTAGTTTATAATATCCAATATATCTTTCTGCTTATGAAGCATGAATAGATTAAGAAAATGATTCCAAAAAAACTTAATGAAGTACATGAAAAAGAAAAGATTCAGAAGCTAAGGCCAACACAAATGGAGGTAATAAAAGCAGAATTATCGAAAAAAAAGCATATCCTTGTGTAAACGCCAACTGCATCTAAAAAAAAACTGACCATAGAAATTAAATTACTTACATCTCTGATTTAAGGAAAAGGAAAGAAGCTTTGTATTGTTCCCATTAGAGGCATTTGCATCTAAAAAATACAAGGAATTTAAGATAAAATTTGAATATTTTTGCCAAATTTGCTCTTTTTATTGGTTGCATTGAGATATCTGAGCCCTATCTTGCAAAATATAACTTGATCATAACCACAAGCGAAAAGCTAGACTCATTGCTTAGGCATCATGCACCCTGGATTCTAAACATTTAAGTAATATTCATTGATGAAATCCATCTTCTCAAAAATCCGGGAATTGAGTTGATGAATAGGTTTTTCCTACTAAATATGCTACTTTTAGAAAAGTTATAATTTGCAGATGTCAAAAACGTTTTTATATCATCTTTTGAAAAGGACTAAAGAGAAATATTATCTTCCAAGCTCGTCTCTGGCTGCTTGCACTCATAATATTCTATGTATCCTGGCATGCATATTATTTTCACTGGCTTTCTTTAAAATGAGGGGAAATATTAGCGAAATACTTGCAGCACAGCTTAGCTGAGGCTTGCATTTTGGATAAATTAGCCTAACCAAATGTCCTCAAATATAAAAAGAGAGAGAATTTATCAGCTTTCTTTGCATTAGATGTCTATATCTCATCTGTACCAGGTATAATTAAAAATCATGTATAATCTTTGGTTTTACTCAACTTTTTCCCAAAATAATATAATTCCTTTAAATACAGGGATAATTACAAAAAATTGAGATTCATCTAACCCTTTTTGTAGAGTTCTATCTTTTTGGAAAAAACATGACCCGAATAACATCATAGGTTCATTTGCAAGCTTAGCAGGGTTATAACAGGCTTTGCTGCATTGTTTGAAACATTTCTATTGATATAAAAATCTAATAAATCTTGTTAGAGCAAATGTATAATTCCTAATTACATAAATCAATTTCTGAGTAAGGCTCATTACAAATTTATAGATTTAGTAGAATTTGATGAAGAAGATAAAAAAAGTTTAATATTAAGCTGATTGTTAAAAAGAGCCTGTTGTTACCCTCTTGATATTTTATCCGAGAAAGAATTCCAAAAAAACAAGAAAGTTAGATTTACTTTAAAAAGATGTGAAACTAAGCAGAATTGAAGAAGATGAGAAAGAGAGAAGGTTCGAAGAAGACGAACACGTAAAGCAAAAGAAAGATGAGGATCAGACTATATATGTCAGAGCAGCTGACCGTATATAGAGAACTTGATGTAATTCCATCTTTGGAAGGAGTGATCCGAAAATACCTCAAGTGACAAAGTCAAAGGCACATGATCTCCTAAATCTGTGTGAAGGTAAATTGGTGTTAAGAGATGTTTCTGGGAACCAAAGATTTTGAAACAAGCAAAAGCTGATGACTACTAGCCCTATAGTTAGAATGATCACTATACCTACTAAAAGTATTACTTGCAAAGTAATTCTATGATTATCACTTGCATTTATAGATATTCCTGATATAGTACCTACTAATGCTACTAGTAAAAGAAGAATAAACTATAGTCAGTTAACTTTCTAGTAAGTAATTACCTTTTTTATTAAAACTAAGCAAAAGTAAAGAAGGTAATAGAGTATATGATAGCATGACTAATAGGATACAATTAAGTATCTAGTTAATAAGTACTAGAAAATTAGCAAATCAAAGTCTTTAGAATTATGAATCATGTCTTCTACTTTATATTGATGGTGTCTTTCTGAACTTCCTATCAATGTGGACGAATCAATATAACTAGTGGAACATAGAAAAATAAAGCTAAATTACTAAATATTATAGTTATTACATGAGGTTAAGAAAGACACTACTTGGAACAATCTAAGTCTAAAAAGGATTCTCAAACTTCTATTTCAAAGTTTAGATTACTATCCCTTCCATAACTACATCTCATTATTTAAGCTAGTAAGAAAATTACTCCTATCAAAGTTATTTCTATCAAAGCTGGAGAGCATTTATAAGTTAGTTTTCCTTTATTTCTAAGTAACTTCAAATTATAATAGAAAAGCTATTGCCAATAATACTGTTAAGAAACCAGAACCACTTCATAGCTTTATTATACCTCAGAACGCTAAATCTGTTACTCTCGTTGTCAAATAACTAAACGAAATAGACTAAACAGAACTTATTTAGTATAGAAGTGGTCTTAAAATCAGGTCCTAATAAAATGTATTAGGCAAATTAAATAAAAAGTATCTATGAAAAGAATTCATCTTCACTTGTCATTCATACTTCTTTGCTTAATAATTTCCTATTTTCTAGATTTTCATATTTTAAATCCAAAAAGTGAAGTTAGCAAAGCTATACTAAATAGTACTACTTATTATATTATTATTGCGTTGTATCCTCTCTCATATTTTTTTAACTCTTCGTACTATAAAATTACAGTTATCACTATATAGTTCAAATGAATCTTTAGGAATGTTAGTTGTATTATCATTTCAAATAGGTTCATTATGTTTAGTTCAAACGATAGCACAAGTTTGGCAGTACTCAAGATAAAGGCACAAGAAGAAGTTTCAGTTAGAATCATAGTAATTATTCATAAAGAAGAAGTTCTAATTGTCTCTAAAGATGCTATTTTTCTCAAATTTTATGTTTCCATTACATCCTAAAATTTCTTATTTCTCATTTTTTAAATCAGATTAGCAGGAATATAGTAGTCTAAGCCTTCTTCTATGCATTGCTAAAGGCCATATGCTAATATTATTGGCTATTCTAAGTAGTAGCAAGAAGTGAAATGAATAGAGCTTTACATTACTCTTGTATTTCTAGTAATTTTTAGACTTCTTCTCCTACATACTCAATTGGATTTATGGTCATTAAACCATTTAAAAGTCTTCTTACAGCTTTGAGTACTTCAGGCTAAATTTAAGCTTCGTAATTATAAGCATTATATAAAAGCTCAAAATTAGTATCTCCCTTTTACCATCCTAGTTCCATTAGTTTATCAACTGAAAACCAAATAAAATTAGCAGGCAGGCGAGGAAAAGATAATTTTGATTTCCCTTTGCATGATTTGATTTGCAAGTTGTTCATATACTTGAAGATTTCATACATTATCTCCTTTTATGAAAGTAGTATCATAAGAGTTCATTACAGTTCTATAAGTTTCTTAAAGATTTTATATGCTAAAATTTCAAATTTATCTATTTGAAGGCTCGAAATCTTCGAAAACAATTCCAACTTTATTTAAATTAATTTTTTTCAGTTAATTTGAGGTACATTATACCAAATAAATTTCAGGAAATGTAGTTATCTAGAACATTACTATAGAGATTGGTTGTTGTTAAGTTGATCTTCTTTACTTGTAATAATATAAGGAATATTAATTCCAAGTTATTAGAAAGTAAAATAAACTGGACCTCAATTTGATATAATCAAAGACGCTAAATGGCTAATTCCTATATCACTTTATTATCTGCAAGTACTTATAAAGTAAAGCTTAAGTTGAAATACAACCAACCATAGTCAGTGGATTCTCTTTAAGTAAAGATCTTCCTGGTATTATTTTTTCTGTGTTTATGTAAGAAACTACACAAGGAATATGATAAAAGGGTAATTAAAGAATCGATTAAGCTGAAGATATTTATGATCCGTTAGAGTTAGTCGAATAAGAAAAATCTATATAAAAATTATCAGGTGGAGTGTAAATTTGTCCTGGATATAGCACTGAATCTTCTATATTACCCAATCCTAAGATATTTGAAAAACTTCATCAAGCTATTCTTTCTAGTTATTATAAACAGAAAAACTAGGCTTTTATTTTATTATTTTGATTAAAGAGTTGCTTGAGCATTTGCTTATTGGTAAAGTAGCTTTCTTAAGAAACAAAAGTTAAGGAAAGTGTCGTATAGTATGCAGTCAATTCGAAATAGGATTTCGGAATAAATCCTTTCGGAGTAATTCCAATAACTCCGTCGTCTAGAGCATTGATATGAATTTAGGTATTGGATTAAACTAATTAAGTTACTTCTGGATTAATCAAATAAGAAGATTCTAATCCTAATATCTAAAGGTATTTATCAGCTGTAATTTATAAAAGGTAAATTTAAAGCATAGCGAAAGCTTATCAACAAATATCTGGTTATAGTAAACTACAGGAGCAGCATAGAGTCTTAGCATCTTAGTGATTTATTATGGAGTAGTATTTTATATTTATTAGTTGTAGCATTAAGTTGAATTTAATCCATAATAAGAGTGTAGAGGAATATTAACAGTGGTAGTTAGGTTTATTTGATTAGTATCAAAAGTCTCAAGAGGTTTATAAAATGTTTATTCTTATTGATATATTAACGAAAGCTGTTTAAAGTTTAGTTTGTCTAATAAAAGTTATAGCGGTTGTGGTTCCTATTGATAGGTTGGCATAATTAAATATAGATTTTGTTGATAGAATTACTAGTCTGTTGTATAGCGTAGTGGACTGTATTTAGGTTAGTTTATAGGTATAATAGACATTAAAGGTGATGTGTAGAATAATTTGAATGGTATAAGTTTGAATTTGATTTTGTATGTGTTAGATTTGTTTTGTTATAAGGATAAAGGCACTATACTGTACTTATCTATTGTATATGATACATAGTGATCTAAGTAAGTTGTTGTTGACTCTAAAGATAGCAATAAAGATTTGATTATAATGAATAAATAGTTGATATATTAAATGAACTATTGCTTTACATTAAGTATATGAGTTTGGTTTAAAAAAGGAAACATAATAATATTTGATCTTTTATTAGTTGTTAAATAAATTGAAGAATTATGGATAAGATTAAATTATTAGCAATCGAAAAAGATATTAATAATGATAAAAACTAAATTAAAAAGTTAAATTAATTTTAATTTAAGAAATATTTCATAAGGTGCTTATATCTATTTTTTCAATAAATGCCTTAATCATTTGATAAAACTTAAATCATTTATAATATTTAATTTTAGTAAGAAGTGATTCATAAATTTTAAACAGATCAGAGTATATATGAATAAAGTATTTAAGTTGATTGATAAATTAAAATAATTTAAGTATTATATTGATTTATTAGAGGATTAGAGGAAATTAAGCATAAAGTCTATTATAATATCTTAAGCGAATCATTTATTTTCAATCTATTAGCAACTCTACAATTAACGTGCTTGAATGTTTATTTATTGTACCTAAAATGTTTATTTAATGCATGCTAATAGAATGTGGATTTAACTAAAGTTTTTATAAATAAAATAGAAATAAATAAATTAAAGAAATAAATTAAGATTAATTTTAGAATTCATTTTAAAGCTTTCAAAAGTTTTTACTCATCTGTGAATAAATCAAATTTTGGATCATTAATTAACTTAGACATCTTTGTACTAAAGTTCGCGCTTAAGATGAGAAAAATACATTTTTAGGAAATTGAAAAGGAATTTTTTTAATTCTGGAAATAGTTGATTTGAGAAAAAAGAGAAAAAAAGAAAAGTAGATAAACTAATGAAGATAAAAATAGAAAATAAATGTAAAATTTAAATTTTATTTTACTAGTTTATTTATAAAAAATTATTTTAGAATAAATTTATAAAAATTATAACCAAAAATTAACTGCTTAATTAAATGTGACCATTCCTTTTTACACAGTATAAGGCTTAGTTATATATGAACCTAAAATTTCTATCAGTCAACTAAAAGATTTAATTTAATTAAATTAGGAGACAAATATTTCTCAGTTTTTAGGCTTTTTTGATTTAGTTAAATGACAGTAGCTGTATTTACTTATAACTACTAAAAACTGTTAATTAATTTGAAAAATTATTATTAAAGTAAGTTGAAATATATAAAATAGTGTGCATACAAAATAATTTTTGGAATGATTAGAACTTATAAGAACCAATATTGTAATAAAATGCCATTAATTAAAATTTAATCTTTTCAATTGGCTTTGATAAATCAGTTCTAAAGCAGATGAACAGAATAGTGTTTAAAAGCAATAGAAGATTTTATGAAGTGTTCATGAAAGCTAATTAGTTATAATGAATATATTAAACTTTGAGTTTTTGTTGAACTGTTTAAGTTTAAATTTATAAATAAGATAAATGAATCAAACCTTTAATATAAAAATTAAATAAATAAATATAAGCTTAAAGAATTATATAATAAAGCTTTAATTATCTGGTTTTTCTATTTATTTTCATTAAAAAGGAAGATCAGATTAATTAAATAAACTTACAATCCTTTAAATAGAAAATGTTTTAAAAATTATAAAACTTAACTAAAATTTAACATTTTTCTATCAAATTAATTTAAGCTTAAAATTATTTAGACTTTAACTTTATAGTTAAGAATAAACATTTCTTTAGAAAAAAGCATTTCTCTAAATTTATTTTAGAGATTAATATTTATAAAATATAATCTTAATAATTTTTTATTAGTTTTTATTTAAAAATCATATATTTTATGGTTCCAACTAATATATAATTATAAGTATTTTAATATTCTTTGTTCAAAGTTTTGTTTCTAGGAGCAATCATTATTCATATTTCAATCTTTTAAGAAAAATTTAATATAGATAAATCCTAAATTATTAATAACCTTCATTATTATTCTTAAGCTTAATACTTCATTATATGGTTATAATAAAGATTTATGTAGCTTTTTTCAATTTATGTGAAATAGAAGTCTATATAAATAAATTTAAGCTATATTTGAAGCTCATCTAGAAATCTATGTCCTTATGCTATTTAAATAAAATAAGGATTTAGTTTTTTAATTAGTTGCTTGAGTTTCTGACAGATACTAAAATATTAATTAATTAAATTTGATTTCTATATTATAAGCTTTAAATCGTTATTTGAATGTATTCAATTACTACTAAATACATTTTCATATTTTATAATTGAAAATTCTTCCTGAATAGCTTTAAATAGAATATTTAATTTATAAGTAATTTTATAGAACTTCATTGTAAATAATATTAAGATAAATAAGCAATTTGCAGTTTATTTTAGCTATTTATTTTGATCTATATAAGTTTATAGATTCAATTTTAGCTTAATAGACCCAATATTAATACATTTTCTCTTTAATTTCAATATCAGATTTAACATCAAATTAGTATATCTTTAATAAACCTCCTATCAAATTATCATCCTCTTATTTTTAATTAACTAAATCATACACTAAATTAATACAAACAATACATCAAAGCTAGAATCATTTTATAAAACTGTAAGATCTATTCAATAAATATAAAAGCGAGTGCATTGCTAAACTAATAACCACAGATACAATAAATCACTACTTTAGTAATTCATTAATCAATAGATTTATTTTCAAACTTCCAAAACTTAAACTTATATTCTTCTTTGTATGCTCTAGTTATTATATACTCGCATCAAGACAAATACCTCAATAATAACCAAAAACTGTCTTCCTTACTCAATTAAGAAATGCTTTTTTAATCAAATTATAAGTATAAACTTTATAAAAAGCTTAATAGCTCTTGGTATATTATAATTACCTAAGCTTTTCATTATTTATTTTTCTTTTACCTTTAATACTTAAACAGCAGATTCAGAAGTTTTTTAATGGATTATTTGGATATAATGTATACTGCACTCCTCTTAGCTATTCTTTTAAACGTAGTGCTTATGCTTAATATGATCAGTTTTCTTTTTTCACTTCTATAAGTAAATTTTTTCTGGTTGATCTTTAGATCTACATTCATTGACTAATTTTAAAGGAATATGCTTTCGGTTAGCACTGCAAAATGGCTGAATTTTGTTTCTAATCATTCGATTCTAATATTTACTGAGTACTTATTTTAAATCTTTTAGTATGCGATTTCCCCTTCAAGCTCTTATACATTCTTAAAAGTTTAAAATTCTCCTATTACATAATTTTAGTTCTACAATAAATTTTGCTAGTCGTATCTTGATTGGTATAGATCTTATTCAGAAGAGATTTTTGCGTAAAATGTTAGTTTTTTATATAGTAGGTAATGAAAGGATAAAAATAAGTGAATGATAAATTTAGTTTATAAGGTAAATAGTAAATTTTAATTGATTATTGTATATAATATTTAATTATTTAATTTAATTTTAACTTAAATATATTTTCTAATGGATAGTTCGTTGATCTCTTTAAATAAATGGTAAAACAGTTTTGCTTATAGCATAAAAATCTAAAGGGATAAGCATTATATTTAATTTAAGTTATATAGAAATAATAGCAAAAATATAAGAAAATAAAATATTTTTCTTATATTTAAATGATTTAAAAGGATGTAAATATGTTTTAATAATAATATACTTATAAGTATAATTAATTAATTAATACTTTTATACTTAATTCTATTTAAACTAAGTCAGGATATTATTTTCCTTATATCAGATAATATAATTAAACTATTATAAAGTAAGTTATAAAATTATAAATCAAAATAAAAATATATAATTTATTAAGAGTATCTGTTTAACTAATATTTTAAATTACCTAATTATTCTCTAGGTAAAATTACTTTTTTTCTTAAATATGAAATTCTACCTATTTTGTTTTTTAAAACTGAAAAATATAATCAACCACGATAAAACTAAAGGTAGGTCTTTAATATTTAGATAATATATTCCAAGAACATACAGTTCTTTATTATCTATAGCTATATCTAGTTAGTATAATTGAATCATATCGGGAAGTAGAGATAATACGATAAAGATATGGGACTTAACAACTGGCTAGTGTAAGAGTATTTTATAGGGACATACGAATTCTTTATTATCTGTAGCGATTTCAAGAGACCAAAAAAGGAATCGTATAGGGAAGTTCTGAAGGTACGATAATGATATGGAACTTAGCAACTGGTTAGTTAAAAAGTTCTTTGTAAGGACACACAAATGGTGTAAATTCTTTTGCGATATCAAGTGATTGGAATTGAATTTTATTGGTAAGTTATGATAAATCGATCAATAAATGGGACTAGCTAATGTAAGGGTTCTTTGTGGGGAGATAAAGATTCTGTGTTTTCTGTAGCGATTTCAAGTGACCAGAACTGATCATATCAGGAAGTATTGATAAGATAATCAATATATGGGGATCCACAATTAGTCAGCTACTTCGAACTCTTCAAGGTCATTCAAATACTGTATCAAGTATTCAATTTAGTAATGTTTCAAGTGTTTCAATTTCTGGATCATGTAGATATGGAACTTTTATATAGGTGAATGTATATAAACTCTTTAAGGCTAAAAAATGATCTAAATTCTATAGCATTGGGTAAGGACAAGAAATAAATAGTATCAGGAGGATATGATAATACTGTGAGAAAGTGGAAAATAATAAGTTGAGAGAAAGTAATAACTATTAAGACTTTTAATTTTACAATTTAAGAAGTTTATTATTACTATTAGGTAAAGCATACTATGTATTTAATTACGTATAAAAGCTTTAGATTATATAAACCAATTAAAAATTAAGATATTTACGCATGGTAAAAAACAAAAAGACTTAAGAAACAACATGAGAATAGAAGTTTGACATTTCTAAACATAAACTTAAATAAAGTGATACTTCTGAATTAAATCAGAAGCTTCATTTAATAGGAATTTGATTAAAGTGAATTAATGATAAATTTGATAGTTTTAGGTTTATTAAATGATTATTAAAGATTTATCTCTTAACCAATCTGCTTTAAAACTAGATTTGGTATGAAATATAAGGTTATTTTATTATTTGTTATGATTTAATTAAATATCTTGTACTTATTTTAAATAAATATAAAACATTTATTCTTCTTTATATAGAATACTAATTTAAGATCTTTTATTTTATTTTTTAACTAATTTATTATTAACCTCTTTAACTATTCGTTAAGTTAAACTAATTATTTCAATTTTTTAATTTTATAACTTCTAAAATTACTTAATTAATATCTTAAAATAAAGATTTATTTTTTATAATACGACAAAATTAAATTTCTAAGAATAAAGAATCAACAAAATTAAAAAAAATAGACATAAGATGTTAGATTAAGATTTATAACTTTTATTAATTTCTGAGTTTTTATAATTTATGCTATTATAATAAAGTTTAAACTATTTTTATATTTAATTTTTATTAATTTATTAAAAATAGCTTTTTTATATTTGTTTTCTTATCATTATTTTTTATTATATATAATTAAAGCATTTATAAAGATATTTTTATTTATACATTTTTTTAATTTCTCTTTTTATTATAATCTTTTAATGCTTTTGTTTTACTCTAAGTATGAAAATTAATTCTTTAATAATTAAGCCTCCAATATTATTTAGTATGTCTTTTAATCAGTTTAAACAATACAATTTAGTCTTTTTATTTTTTCTTTTATTTTGCTATATTTACAGCTACTTCATTCTGTAGTTTTTTCCTCAGATTTCCTTTTTTTGTTCTTAACTTGCATTATTATGCTGTAAAGTGACTTGTTTTAATGTAAAATTAACATATATTATTGTTTTTTAAAGATCGTTTTAATAATGACATTATTTAATCTTAGAGAGTTCCCCGCTGTATTTCCAAGATTTTGAAGAAAGTTTTTTTTTTAATTATCTGGCTTTATAAGGGTTAGAAGTTTATGATTTTCGAATTTATATTCATTACTCAATGTATTATCTGTTTGCAAAAACTGATTGGAAGAATATCTGTTATAACTATTTAAAATTTCATTAAGAAAAAGAAACATGATGAGAATTACTTTTCACAAATATTAAAAGTTAATACTTCATTGACTAAAAAAATTCACAAGCATCTTTTGGTAAATAAAGCATTTATAATAATTAAAATTTTCAAAAACTCTTTTGTTCAAAATTTAAATTTAAAGCTAAGTAACTTTTATATGCTATGAGATTAAATATACACAGAATTAATTCAAACTTAAAAAATCAACGCTATTTAAAATTTTGTCTTATAGATTAAAAAAATAACCTTTTTTAGTAAAATTATAGAATAATTATTTTAATATTAACATTTAAAATTGTATTACTTTAAAAATTATTCAGATTATCTTTGTCTTAATTAGAAATTTTAGAGTTAGTATTATTGTGCACTAAGCATAAATTTAAAATTATTTAAAAAGAACGATTTAAATTTTTAATAATTAGATATTAAATTATTATATTAGGATTTGAATTAATGAATATCAAAATAAATAATTTTCATATCTTAAATAAAAAATTAAATTGTTTTCTCAAATTAAAAAAATTAAACTTTTTAAGCTTTATTAGTAGATCAACAAACATTCAAAAGATCTAACTTGAAAGATTTTAATTTGTTTACTATTTAATATATTATTTTCTCTCATCTCTTTTTTAATAATTTATAATTAATTTATTTTATGATGAAAAATAAATTTTTAATCATAATTTGCTATTTAGCAATTCTGAATTCATAAATATACATGAAAAAAATTAAATATTTTCTAATTGTCTTTTTATTAAATTTATCATCCTTACCTATAATAAATATCAAAAATAGTTAAGTCAATAAATTCTTATATTAAAAAAGTAAAAATTGTATAAAATAAATCTATATTATAAATATTTTTATTTTAAATTTAGAGAGATGTAATTAACAAAATTTATGTAGAATAAAAATGATTAACATTATTAAAATATATCTAAATATATTTATTCTTTTTAATATATATCTCCTTAAAAATTTGTCCATCCTTAAAATTTCCTGAAATAAAAAAAAAGAAATTTAAAAAATCTTTTTTAATTACTAACTTCTCTAATACTTTTTATCTAAAAAATTTATACTTCTAATGATTTTATCTTTATAAGAATATTTAAAGCCTTAGCATTAAAATTTTTATTCCGTCTGAAAAATCTCTTGTAGTGTAAAACGCTGAGCAAAAAAACAAAATAAAAATTTTTCCATTTTATTTCGATGTTATAGTTAAAAAATAACTGATAGAGATTATTAAATAACTTTATTAGACATTTTATATTCAAATTGCCAAAATTTTTTCCAAAATTAAAAAAAATTCTATTCAATGCTTAATTACATTATGGCTCCCCAAATTTTTTAACCCATAACTTTAAAAAATATTTATTTTATAAATATTCGATTATTTAAATTAAAAAATATCCGATCTCTTTAAATCAAAAAATTTTTTCTTATTCCGTCCGAAAAAACTCTTGTAGTGTAAAACGCTGAGCAAAAAAACAAAAATAAATTTTCACGCTTTTTGACTGTAAAAACATTCTTTACTTTTTAAATATTTATTTTCAAAATTAATCTTAAAAAATTTTTAAATTCTTGAAACCAAAAATATACTTTGTTCTTAAAAAAAAATTAACTCCAAACTAAAACGAAAACAAATTTTGCATTTTTTTGAAATTAAAAAATCTTAAATTTTTTTGTCTTATTGCAGTTCTAAAAAAAATTTTAATTTAAAAATTTTTTTTAATCCAACTTTTTATTCCCAATATTAATATAAACTTTTCACTAATTCCGTTTCTCCTTTTAAAATTTATCCATTCTCCTTCATATCCTTTACTTAAAAAACCTCACTCTTTAATAATTCTATCAACACTCCCTTCCCTTATCCCTTTTTACACTTTTTTAGTTCCATTTCAAATTTTTTTGTCCTAACTTTCACACTTTTGTTCCGACGCCACTTTTCCCTATAGTGCAAAACGCTGAGCAAAAAAACAAATATTTTATTTTCATTATTTTTATAACTCTTTTAAACCCTTTTCTACTTTTTCAATTCTTATTTTAAGAATTGTCTTAAAAATTTTAATATTCTTTAATTAAAATAATACTTTACATTAAAAAAAAATACACTACTTAATTAACAATAAAAATTATTTTCCACTCTCTGAAATTAAAAATTCTAAAACTAATTTTGTCTTATTCACAAACTCAACTTATTTTTTTCAAATAGAAATATTTTTACTCTACTCTCTTAAATTAAACAAAAGTATAAATTTCAACTAATTCCATTTCTCCCTTTTAACTAATCCATTCTTAATCTTATTAAAACTTATACTTAAAATACCTCACTCTCTAATAAAATTCTATCAACATTACCATCCCTTTTTACTCTTTTATTAGTTATGCTTCAAATTATTTTATGTCAAAAAAAATCACTTTTGTTCCGACAGAAAATATTTTTTTTAGTGCAAAACAATGAACAAAAACAAATATTTTATTTTCATTATTTTCATTATTTTCATTATTTTTAAACATTTAAAAACATTAATTTAAATATTAAACTATTACACATCCTTAAATTATTAAACGCAAAATCTTTAAAATAAATAATATATTATAACTTTAAAATTAATAAAATTAAAATAATATTATAATTATAAAATTATAACATCAAATTAAAATTATAAATAATTAACTTCCTATTCTTTATCCACAAATATTTAACTTTATCTAATTTAAAAAAACAAATTATGCACTAAAAAATACCTTTAACACTCTAAATAGTCTTTTTACTCTTTATAATATTTATATTCCCTAAATAGTATTTATACTCAAATAGTATTTATAACCGACTTTTATTTACTAACCATACACACACTAAATAGTATTTATAACCAACTTTATTTAAACTTATAACCAATCTTTCATATATAAATATATAAATATATAAATATATAAACTCATAAACATATAAACATATAAATATAAATATTATGTAATTAATAAGAGTTATTATTAAGTATATCAGTTGTTCAAAACCACTTTTTGAAATCAGACTCCTTAATCACTACAACCATGAAGTTCTTACAACCTGAATTCACATTAACAAACTCACCCCCTTATTTCACAAAACATACACTCTATTACATTATCTTTAAACCATTTGTACCAACTTATATTAATTAAAACTTACCATCTATTTAATTAAAACGTAAAAAAACAACCTTACATACTAACCCTTACTCCAATTATTACATTCTAAAATAAAATATCTAAACCAAAATACCTTTTTCTAATATTGATTAAATATATATTACTATTCGAAACTTATAAACATATGTCAAATTGTATATTACCATCTGATAAGTAAATACTTACTTTCTATACAGTTAAGAAATATTAAAATAACTTACCTAAGTTAAGAATATTAAAATACTTACTCACTATAAGTTATGAATATTAAAATGCTTACCTAAGTTAAGAATATTAAAATGACTTACTAACTATAAGTTAAGAATATTAAAATGCTTACGTCCTATAAGTTAAGAATATTAAAATACTTACATTCTATAAGTTAAGAATATTAAAATACTTACTAGCTATAAGTTAAGAATATTAAAATGCTTACCTAAGTTAAGAATATTAAAATAACTTACGATCTATAAGTTATGAATATTAAAATGACTTACTAACTATTAGTTAAGAATATTAAATGCTTACATCCTATAAGTTAAGAATATTAAATGCTTACAATCTATAAGTTAAGAAATATTGAAATACTTACCATCTATAAGTTAAGAATATTAAAATGCCTTACATGCTATAAGTTAAGAATGTTAAAATGCCTTACCTATTTTAAAAAATAAAAGCTTAGAAATGTAACGTACGTCCTTTAATTAGATTATTTACCATCTACATATTATTTTAAAAAATTAACTCCATCTCATTTATAACTATTCCCCATCCATTATATTATAAGATTGCATTGTCTAGTAGTCTCCTAACTTATTGCCATTCTTAGAGATAGCCAATGACCATTCGTATAACTTAGTTTATTATTCTATCATGTCCTTTAGTTATCCGATACTAGTGTCTTGCTTAACCACAAGCTTCACAGATTTATTATTCGGAGATACTATCGATATTTAAAATTCATATTTCGTTATCCTTGCTCGTAACTCATTCAACTAACTCGTTAACTATTTCCTTTCCTCCAATAAAATTTATATCTAGTTTGCCAAATTAGATCTCTCCTATCGCAAACTCTCTATCTACTATCCCAACTCACGATTCTATAAAATATTATTATTATTAGCCTCAACAAGCTCACTCAAATCACTCTCTCTCTAACTATTTTACTCACTCAATCTATTGATTTAAACCCTTAAATGATCATTGTCCTTTCTCTAAAGATCAAACTCATTCTACAACTCTCTTATTCTTTACTCTTTCTATAAATCTTGCTTTTCATACTACTACTATTAAGATATATTCCTCTAATCCTTCTCTTAAACAACCTATAACAACTCACTTATTCGCAATTTATATTAAACACACTCACTCGATAAACTATTTATTTACTCACTCAAAACCTTAGACTATTCCTCTAACTTATATTTATAACCCTATAACTCGAAATCTTTTTACTATAAGATAGCATTCTACTACTAGATCAAACTCTTTATTTATAATTATTGATCCTCTATTACTTTCTAGTTACGAGATATTTATTCCCTCTAGTCAGTCAACAACATATCCTTATCTCTTATTACCTAAAGTAACTTTTATATTTGTTCTTCACTTTTCTAATTGACACTCTCATATGATTTAGCCTACAACTATAACTCCTTTCATAAATGCTATATAGTTCTCTAAAAAGATTATTTCTATTCTCTAACTCGCAACTCCTATAGCGGCTGAATCTCCTTCATAATTTTCTCAAAGACCTAAACTTCCATATTCTTTAAACTAAGAATAGCCTTATACTAAGAATATTTTTACTCATCCTTTATTCACTTCTCTTATAACTATACCTCCAATCTCTCTATCTCCACCTTCTTTTTCTCACATTACTATATAGTAACCTATTACATTGACCCGATACTCTCTAGTCTTTCAAAAAGATTATTTTAACCCATTTCCTACCTACACTATTCACCTTAGTCCTATACTCTTATTACCACCTCCTCATATGCTTACTCTAAACTTCTCTTGATTTTATCATAGATCTATATTATATATTTAATATTTAACGCATAATCCTCAAACAACTACTTTTATCATTGACCCAAAACAGTAGAATATTGCTTCAACCTCTCCTTTATAACACTCAAAGTCATTTCCATACGAACTTACATAATAGGAACGATCTCCTCTTATCTAACACATTGATGATTCTTATGAGAATCCTATTAACATTTTTTACATATTAATGCACTGTCACTCAGACAATACAATGATAGAATCTCGTTATGCTACTAACATATACTCAATTAGCTTTATTTGAACTCCTCTTAAAGATGTAAATCTAGTATTTCCAATTCTTCAATTGGTCTATCAGTGATAATGTTGTGCTTTCTACAGTTGAACATCTATTAAACTTTGTAGATACCTTTCAAGCATTTTTCACAGATGATACATCCACAATCACATCTTCTAGGCTTTTTTAGCTTTTAGTTGAACTCTTCTTCACAAGCTTCACATTAAGATGCTTGCATTTTATTTTTTGAATAAACTAAAAATTAAATGAAACTAAATTTTTGGCTTAAGAGATACTTAGATATTAATAGTATTATTTTATTAACTTAATACTTAATAAATAGAAGAATAATTACTATTAAAATTAAATTATAAAATGGAAGAATTTTCCCTCTAAAATATTACTATATAAATAATATTTAATCACATAGCCAAGGGATAAGATAAATTTTAGGAAAATATCGGAAAATTAGTAAGCTTAAATAAAAATTTAGTATAATAGCTACATGATACCTATACTAGCCTCTAGTAAATAACTAATTTAATACGTGTGACAGAATATCAAAGAAAAATAACAAATATTTCTAATCATTACAGAATCTTAACTTAAGTTATAATCACATCCAAGACTTATCGCTTATCAACTACAAATAACTGAGAAAGCTAATAATTAGTCTTAACTAAGTTTAATAAATTTTCTGAAATGCTGATCTCTTAGAGTTGACAAAAAGATGATATTTCCTTTAACTAGTTGAAAAACTAGAAGAAATGGAGAATTACATTTAGTGCTTAATGCTTGCTATATTGAAATAGAGTCATAAAAGAAAACGCAAGATAGCATATTAATTTTGACTTATCCTCAAAAATAGACTTGTAATAGAACTTCTTTAATCGTAAATATTATTCGTACTTAGAATAGAAATTAAAATTTTAAGAATAGATTAAGAGTCACTAACATTGGATAAGTATGAGTAACAAAATAAAAAACAAAAATTTTTAAAGCAACTAGCAAAAGGAATAAGTGTAAAGGGATTATTTTACAGTAGCATGTAAGGATAGAAACATTAGATTGTTCTAATTTTAATGAATATATGAAAAATTAGAGATTAAATTAGCATGTTGAATATATTGCTGTTCTCTTAGGTGAGGAAAGTAAAATAACAAGATATTAAAAAGCTCATATGAAGAAATTCAAGCACCTTTAAAAATGATTATAGTTAACCATTAAAAATGCTATTAATCTTAATGTATAATACCAGGGTTAATTTCTAGAGAAGTGCAAAATTCTTTTTAATTTCCTACTTATTAGCCAAAATCCATTCTTCAGGTATGAAAATCTGCATCTCACCTCGTACTTATTAGTTATAATAAATTATTATAATCTTTATAGCTCCGTATGTGAAATAAATTTATCATTAATCTAGCTGAGAAAGAAAAAAAGAACAAAACTTAAGAATAGCAAGAAATAACAGAACCAAAGTAAGAAAAAGCGCTCAATAGAGTAAAGGTAATCCATTCGCCATTTCTGAAATATTTAAAAGAATTAAAGATATTCAGATTAATCTAAATCTTAATCAAGAAAGTAATTTAAAGAACTAATAGCCAATAAAGTAGAAGCAGTTTTATTAATCAAGACATTTAAATTGAATAATTTTTTTCATAGCTACTTAAGATGAAAAATAGCAATCAAGAGGCAGAATTTTAAACAGGTTATTTTTAAAAAACTTAAAATAGGTCTACTGCTTCTTTTATCTTCAGGTGAATATTTAAAAAATTGGAAAGACATACTTCTGATAAACTTATAGAGCAGATAAATTTAAATATACACAACAGTTTTTCCAATAATGAAAACTAAACTAAGATACAGTAAATAAGTAAAAATAACTGAAAATTAATAAGGTAAAACAACTAGAAGTAAGGTAATTAAACCTTGGTATCCTTGGAGAAATAACTAACTGAATGCCTTTAAAGTTTTTTTGAAATAAACGAGTCCAAAAGAAGTTAAACTTAAAAGGATAATAATAGATAGGTAACCAAAATGCTTAAAGCAAGTAGAAACATCTTGAAGATAAATTTTTATCTCCTTTCAATTTATCCACATTTTCAATCTTTAGACTTTATCAAAGATACTAATTAAAGTAAAGTGATAAACTAAGTTAAAAAGTAAGAATGATCAAGATATGAGCGACAGGCAAAACAGTAATCGGAGTAAAAGCAAAAAATAGTAAAAGTAAATTAGACAAAGGATATAAAGCCAGGCTACTCAAAAATTTAAAGAACTTGCAAATCCTAGTCAAATTTAGAAAATTATTAAAACTCTAATTTGCAAATATTATAATTAAGCGGAAAAACTTACTTAAGTTTTAAAAAACCTACTATGATATTAAAATAAAAAGGAATTAAAGCAACGCCAAATGAATATAAGAGCTTAGGGAATAAATCAGTTTCTCTATTAGCTTGAGAGAAGCATCCTAGAAATCAGGGCTTCATAGAAAGAAGGCAAGTGTCTTAGATTAAAAATGATAACAAAAAAGAAATAAATAGTAGGATTTGGCTAAAGAATACAAAATCAAATAAGAAAAGCCTAAATATTAAATTTCTCGTTTATCTATATAAGATAATACTCCAAAAAATAAAGCAATAAGGAATTGACAAAGCACTTTGAAAGAAACTTTAGTATCTAGAAAAATATTCAAAGCATATTAACTAAACTACAATAGTAAATACTTGATAAAAAGTACTAAAAAAGTTAAAAAAAATTAAAGAAAAAGATTAAAGAGCAGTTTACTAAGGAAATGAAATTGAGATAATTTGTCGAAAACAGGAAATAAAAGCGAAAAGAGTAGTCAAGGTCGAAGAGTAATATGTAGGAGAGTTTAAATTAATCTATTAGTAACTCCAAAATTAGTATTTAAAGATGTTTTAGAACTTTCAGATAGAAATAAAATGATTATTATTATAATCATTTTTTAAAGTTCGAAAAAGTAAATAAACCAGTTCGTACTGCAAAAAACGAGCAAAGAAACCTTAAACTCAGAGATGGTCTTGAATAAAAATTTTAATAGTTAGATTGAAAGGTGAAGTAGTTTCAATAAGTATGATCAGCTAATAAATTACTCATCAATCTTATAGAACATAATAAGACCTATTTCATGAACCAAAACGTGCTTAGACTAGTAGATAATTTTCTCATTTTTAAAAGCTTAGAAATGAGTTAACCTAATCTTAATAACTATTTTCTTACCAGCAAAGATTTCAGACATATTCCCCTTCAATTACTTCTTCAATCAAGCTAATAATGTCTTTCGAGAATCTCTCATTTTTTGTATACAAAGCGAAATTCTTCCCTCTTTTATGTTGGGTAAAGGAATAATAAAATCGATGATCTCTTAAGCAGCAATTCTGCTAAGACCTGATTTTAAGCAATAGCAAAACAAAATTTAATTTTTTAACCTGAATTAACAAAGTTTTGGATGAAATTCTATATGTTAAGTACTAAGCTATGAAATTAAGCTTAGCAGGATTATAAAACTTATACCTATAAATTATATAGATTTATTAATAATAAAGCCAGCTGAATTTAGCTTCTCATTGTTGCATATGCTTATCCATTACCTGAATCGATGATTAAGTCAGTTTAACAGATAGCAGAAACATAAATTTAATGATAAGTATAGAAAGATGTCATTATTATGCTTAAGCTGATATAGAGAAATCAGTTCGTTCAGATAAAGAAACTGAAAATGGTTTAAATTAGCTAAGGGAAAATTGAGTATAGAAACGTATAATTGGATTATATACCTTAGCTTTCTAATATACTCAATTTAGTTTATTTCATAGTTTAGGCTCATTAGGAAATAGGAATAGCAAGCAGAACTGGATCGGAAAGTCATCCATTTGCTTATGATTATTTAGAATAGTAGAAGTAGAAAATGGAAAAATTATTATTTACGGAATGAATATATAAGACATATCTTTACATTCACTAAGAAATAGTTAAGTGTTATTCCTCAAGGCTCCGAACTATTTGCCGGAAATCTGAGAATGAATTTAGATCCCTTTGATGATTATGATGATTATGATGATTAAGCAATTATTAGTACTTGCATAAATTAATATATTGGAAAAGTTTTAAAGCTAAAATGATAATCTATCAAGTGAAAAAGAGGATAAAAAAGAAAGTGGTAAAGATGTAATGGAATGTAAAGTACTCGATAAATAAATACAAGAGTAAGGACAAAACATAAGTGTAGGAGAAAGGCAGCTAATTTGTATAGGATGAGCAATATTAAGGTAATTTATTATATTTCAGATGAAGCAAAATATTGGTAATGGATGAAGCAACAGCTTCAATTGATTAGAAAGCAGATTAATTTATACAGTAACTAATAAAAGAGAAATTCTAAGATCGAGCAGTTCTAACTATAGCGCATAGAATTCATAAAATTCAAGGATATGATAAAATACTTGTCCTCAAGCAAGGTAGAGTTAGTTTATTTGATACACTTAAAACGTGATAGGAAATTTAGAAGAGGAAAGTTTGGAAATACAAGGAAGCAAATGAATTTATATATAAAATTAAAATTTATGCTTATATAAATAAAGAATTTACATTAGACTAAAGAACAGTACTATTATTAATAACTTTTTATTAATTTAATAAAAATCTTTCAACGCTTATAAACGATGATTACTCTGTTTAGTATTTTTTTAATTTCAACAAATAATAGATCTTTACAATTAGGTGAATAAAATGATAAAAAAGAAAAACGTAAGGATTTAAATACCTGATTTAGAATACATCTCAGTAAAATGAAAGCTTTTATAAAGAAAAGAAAATTTAGTTAATAAACTTAGAAATATATTGCTGCAGCAAGAGAAATAAATTAAAATTTAATTGCGCTTTACTTAGAAAAAAATGTAGAAAGAGAAATAAAGCAGCATTTTAAAACTTTAGCAATCTATTTTTCTTAAAGAAAAATGTTATAATTATACTAAGTTCTACATTAAAAATAAATCTCATAAAGGAAAATAGATAAACTTTATATCCTATAAAATATTAGATTTTTAAATAGATGGTTATAATGATATTTTATATTTCTCTCTATTAAAGCAAAATATAAAAGCATAACAAATATGAACCTTATAGCTACTAGCTCTATTATAAGAAATAAATAAAAACTTGCTAATTTTAAATTTAGATGCTAATATTTTTATTTATTTCCAGTTATTTAATTTATAGTTATTTTCTTCTTGCTTCAAGTTCTGTATAATTGATAGTGACTTTAGTAATTATTAAATTTAGTAGGATGCAAAATTATAGAAAGAAGACTTAAAGTATTAATAAATAAATACTTAAGTGCTTTAATAATAAATTATCTATATAATTAAGCTAATATTGCTCAAATCAAATGCTAAACCTTAATAAGGCACTCAATACATTTATTTACTTTACTGAGGAAAGATAAATCTAACTCCTACTGTCTTCATAAATCTAACTTTGAACTATGAACTTAAAATTTAGCCAATTAAAAATAAATTATCAATCATACTTTAAAGCAAAAGAAAGGTGTATACTTGCTCTGCTTAACTAAGTTATTTCTTAATTAATAAAAATCTTTTAATTTAGACTTTTTAATTTTCTTCTTTAGTAAAAGAAATATAGTATTAATGCTTAAGAAAGCTGCTATTAAATTATAAAGCATTTCTATATTTAGAAGTTAATATTAAAGCATTGCCAATAAATCTTAAGCTGATAATTAATTTCCCTTAAAATATATCTCTCTTTATACAAATTCTAGATAACTTAAGAAATTAATTATTAATTAAATAAAAATTAGTTCTACCAAATAGAAAACTTGAAAGTGATAATATATAAAAAGATTTAATTTAGATAAATGAAAAACTAAATTACTTTAAATCATAAAGTAATAGTTATCTTAGAAAATATTTAATATGGGCTATTATATTAATATTACTTATAAACACTTCTTTTCTATTTTTACCTTCAAATCAAAAATACAAAAGCAAAATTATTTTAACTTTAAACAAATTAGAGCTAAAACAGTAAAGAAATCTAGATATATCTAATTTATGTTTCATTTTTACTCAAAAAACATTTCTTCAAAGTAATAGTCATGAGATATTTTGCAAATTTAATAAAATAGCATGCTATAAATAATTTTACATACCTAAGACTTTAAATTCTTTATATTTAAAATTTTAACATAACATAACATAATTTATTAAAGTCACTTAACTTTTATTTGGTTTATCATTAATTAGTTTAGGAGTTTTAAGATGTAAATGAATCGTTCAGGTCTTCTTAAAAGATTGCTTCTTCTATTGCATATCGTGTTGTACAGATTTAACCTTTCTTGATCTTAGGAATTTTTCTTCAATCTCAATTAGGTCCCAACATCTTCCTCGTCCTTCTTTTTTGAGCATTTACTATATCCAATAGTAATTAATCTCCACCGAATAATTTTTTCTTGCAAAATCTTCCTTCTGGAGAACAGTATAATTTTTTAATATTATTTCATATCTTTCAATTATTAGATTCTTGCTTCTTCTGAAAATGCCAGCATCTTCTAAAGATGTGTCCAATCTTTTAACAATAAAAACATCTTGTTTTACAATATTTCGAGTTATGTCCTATTTTTAAGCATTTTTAGCATTTTTAGCATTTTTGGAATTTTTAAAAATTGACAATTCTTCTCCAATCCGAAAAAGAATTTATATTTTGTTCTTCTATTATTATAGGACCATTATTAAGATTAGAATTGTATGGTTTATTAATTTCTACTATTTTTTGCTCCGTTTTTTCCAGTTTTTAATTACCTTGCACCATCAAGGTTTTAATGCTTATTTCCGTTTTTTAACCATTAATTTAGTTTTATAATTATTGTACAGTAAAAGTTAGAGAATCTAATGGTTAAATAAAGTCTAGAAGTGATTGTTGGATTTTTTTTCCCCGCTTCTAGGGAGTATATTTCGATTAGAGAGTTTGATGGTTAGATTTGGTGTTAGTTTTTGGTAGATGATTTCTTATAATTTTATATATATAAATTATATATTAGAATATCAAAGTTAGACTGTTATACTTGTTTGAAAAGTAAAATAAATGAAATAATTTAATCTTCTTTACGAGTTTATTTAGGAATAGCAATAAGATATAGTATTTAAGAATATTAACTAAAATATTAGTTTTAAGCATAAAAATAAAATTAAAATTAGTATAGCCAAGTATTAGGAAATAAAGCATGATAAATAGGTAAGTTAAATTAATAAATCTATTGCATCAAAAAGATGATTTGGCAATAAAAGCATTTGTAATTTCTAAGAACTATACACATATTTTAAATTAGTGTTATTGAATATTTGATTTATGCATCTAAAATTGAGTTAATTTATGGTATAATAGTAATTTAGTTTAAATAATATAATTAGAGCCAAGAAAATGAAAGTTTATAGTGAAATTGCAAGGATAGACTGAATAATATATGAAAGGCACTTATAATAATAAAATAATTAGTTTAGGTAAATAGTACATAAAGGAAATAATAATTGAATATCATAAGGTAAAGTGTTACAACGAATAGCTATTTATAGATTTGTTTTAATATCTATTAGTATATGCTAAATAAAGTTAAAATTATAAAGTATTTACTTATAAATTTAAGAGTTACTAAAATAATAATATCAAGGTTAAGTCCCTTATGCTATCTAAGCATATAAATAAATATAAAATTCTTTAGTAAACTAGTTTTCATTAATAATTAATTTATCTAATATTAAATAAAAAGTAGACATACAGTTAGCTGTTTAAGGATTATTAAAACTTAAATTCAAAAAGCTTAAGAGAAATAAATGCTATATTAAATAGAATTAAGAGCATATACAAAATTAAAACTATTATACCATATAATAAAAATATTATTTCAGAATTCTCACTATCTAAACATTTTTATATGACCAAGTGCAAAAATATTATTTACAACTTTTAGATGGTTAAAAGAAATATAATGAGCAATGTGTGTATTAAATAAAATTAAAATAATAACTAAACTAATAATAAAACTTAACTAATTTTAGGGGGTAAAATTCATTTTATTATAAGTGACTACTCTGGATGAAAATCTATTTAAATAACTATTTATTATTATTTTAAAGTTAAAATTATTATGATCTAGTTAATATAGTATCTCTATTGAAGGATATAAGCAAGTCTTTAATGGTCATTAATTAACTTAAATTATTATAAAATAAAGATAAATTAAATTAAATTAATTAAATATCCTGGATATATAAGAGCAAGCAGTTATTAACTATAAGAGTAAAATAACTAATTTATTATAATTTAAGAGAAAATCAAGTTTATTAATGCTTCACTTTATTTGCTTATATACTTCTTAAGCTTTACATTTTTCTCATTTTTTACTATTATCTAAATTGGAATTTAAGAGAACCCGCTATTTGAATGCAATGAAATCTATGATTGGAAAAAAATAGTTATCTAAATTAAAAAAATCTAAATATTTAAAAAATTTATAGAAGAGTGAACTAAATTTAGAATTAAGTGCTAAAATAATTTATTAATACCTTAATCAATAAAACTAAATTATAGAAGCTAATTAAGCATAGCAAGTAGACTAGATTGTTAATCTAGTTTAATAATTAATATAATTTAAATTGAAATCGAGAAACTAAAACAAAGATGATTAGTCTTAAAGTTTATATTAGTCTTTTATCTTAACCTTCTAGAGCTATATTAGCAGTTCTAAAATTAGCAAAATTCCTTATGAAGTTGAATTTCCTCTTTTAGATAAAGGATAATATTTCCTCTTAATTTTTAAAATTAAATCAACTGGCTTAAGTACCAGTACTTGAGGAAGGGATTTTTTGATAACTGAAAGTTATGCAATTTTGATGTGAAATTTAAAAATAAAATTATAAAATAACTCTATCCTAGAGATTTAATAGAAGGAGCTAAAGCAGATTAGCCACTAAATTGATATCATACTAAGCTCCTTCCCAACTTCTACAGCACTGAAAGCACAGCAGCTTATGAATTGGTTTTAATCTTTGACAGATGTTAAAGCTCCCTTCAATTCCCAATCAAGAGAATCATCAGCATTTTATTCATATTCATATATCTAGTTCTATAGCCTGTTTAAGTATCCTTGTATCCTAAGCAAGTCTTTCAGAATTCTTCGTTAGTCAAATCAGTGAAGTGGTTAACAGCGAATCTTGTGATCATGTTTCTCTAGTTCTAGATTTTAATCCAGTAATAGCAATAATGGAAAATATTGTAGCTTTGCTATATCTCTTAGAAAGAACTATAAGTCTTGTTGGATTTCTTATCGAAGGCTTGGAATTAAATCTATGATTCTTCAGCACTTTCTTGAAACTAAAATTTTCCCATCAAAGCTCTTCCGTTATTTTTTGCTGCAAACATCACTAAAGCGACTAAACTGTTTAGGACAGGCAATAATTTACTAATTAGCTTGGTAGAAGGCATTTAATTTATTAAATTAGGTATTATTAATTGGCTAACTAGAAAGTAAAATAAAGTTAAGTTTAATAATCTAAGCATTAAATACACTTATTTATGTCTAATACTTTACTAGTTTAAGGTTTTAATCCTTTTAGCTTGCTTATTACTTCATTCATTTTTCATTCTTTGTTGATTACAGGGTAAAGGGTATAATCTTTTTAGTTAAAGGAAAAATTATATAGCTTTGGTATGGAAAAGAGTGTTAGATTATTTTAGAATTGATAGTGTAAATAGCAATTAAGAGGTTAGGCTAAGATATTTTTCCAGTTCAGGTAATGTGTAAGAAAGAATTTAAATGGGAAAATCCTTCTAATAGTCTGTTGTTGGTATACATCAGCATGACAATAAAGCTACAGTTATGAGATATAAGTGAATGCCTTACTCTTTTAATTTAAGCTTTTGATGGAGCAAGAAATGCGTGAATATCAAAAAGCTAAATAAAAACTTATCAATAAACGCAGTCTAATTGATATAGCTACATCAGCTACTTAATTTCTTAGATTTAGCTAGAAATATTCAAGTTTCTGAACTAAGTTCAAAAGCAAAAGCATCAGCAAATTCCTAAGAAGGAACAGAAAGTGCTTAAATATTAGAGTATTAAAGAAGAAATTTCTAAGGTATAAAAGCTTAATAATTATAAGTTAGGTTGAAAGGGAAAAAAGTCTGAAAACTGGTAGTTCAAGAAGGAGTTAGTTAGTTCATGGATGAAAAATAAAGCAGATCTGTTGAGAGTTAGTAATACTGAAGGTATTTTAGAAGTTTTTGATACTTTACCAAATTAGGACTTGAGATTAAGAGGCTTAGTTGTAGAGTGAAGGAAGATATATTTAGTCTAAGTAAATGAATAAAATAAACCAAATGAAGAAGGGTAGAAAATGCAATAACTATACAAAGCTTATTTCAATATCAAGTAAAAATGAATGCTTCAAGAAGTGAAGTAAGCCTTTTTAGACTTGCTTAAGTTAGACTAAAAATAGAGAAGAGTATTAAAGAATGAAGCTCTAAGTTACTCTTAGGCTAACAAGTTAGATAGACAATTTACATCTATTAATACTAATAAATAATCCTTTATTTTCCAATTTAATGAATAAGAAGCTATATTACTCCTGCATTTTATACTCTAAAGCATAAAAAGAAAGTTAGTCAGTATTATAAATAAAAGGATTATAGTTAACTATGAAGGGATTAGTGAATTAATAGCTTTAGTTATTAAATAAGTTTGAGATTATATAACTATAACTAAAAGTATAAATAGATATGCTTTCTTTATTCATATCTCTATTTAATATTTGAAGCATATTTCAAACTATTTAATCAGATAGTTATTAAAAAACCTATTAAGATTATTATTTTAGCACTAAAGACTTTTTATATATGGGCTTTCTTTTAATTTTTAGAAATAAAATAGAAGTTCTTTACTTATAATAAATCTATCTTGTTGTTTAAGAAAAATGGAAATATATTTGTGTGCCTCTCAACACTAAGGATTATTTTAATATTAAGGATTATTTTAGGTTTAATTTTACTATCTATTAAATTTATATACTTTATTAGCTTTTAATTAAGCTTTTATTTAGTGCTTAATCATCTCTTTTACTAATCCATTCTTTTTTAAAGAAATGACGAAGCATATTAAAAAGAATAAGCTGTCTTAATTACCAAATGATATTAGCACTTATTAAATTACTTCAATTTACTTTTCTTTTTTATTTTTTCTTAGTTTTACCTTATAGTTCGTAGCTAGTCATATTTTTAAAAACAATCACAAAAGTTTATGAATTTATAGCTTAAATTGAGTAAAGATCTATGCTGCTATGAGAAAAATGTGTTTGAAGTTGCAAGATTAAGTTAATTATAATTTAAATTAAGCTTTTCTAAATCTTTATTAGTATATTCTGGAAATGTAATAATAGATGCAAAACATGTTTAAGTTACTAACTATCTATTATTTTACTTAGCTTCTAATTTTAATTCTTTCTGCTTTATTTAAACCTATCTTATTTTTCATATGCTTCAAACTTCAAATTAACTACCAATTATCTATTACTATTACCTTACATTCCCATTCATTAGATTTTCTACCTAAACCTTTTAAATCATATTTAGAACCAAATTTCCACAAATCATCATAGATAAATCCCCATCAAGGTAATCAAATGCAAGTATAACCTTTTACCATAGTAACATAGATAAGAAATTTAGTTCTTAGTGTGCCTTTATTTAGTTAAAATCCTGACTAAAGACCAACTGTAAATGAGATTCTCTGTATAACTTTAGTTAATTCAAGAATTCCTTTCTTCTTATCTTAGAAGGAAATCCTTAAACATATCTTCTCATACTACTTTAATAATCAAACATTAATAGATCCATAAGAAATCAATTATTACTCAGAAATCTTAAAAAACCCCTTTATAATATTAGAGCATATCTTAACACCAAACTTAACCACTCCTTAAGTTAAAGCTAATGAAAATGCTGCAAAAATTGTCCCAGTTTTAGAAATTACTAACACAGAATGAGAAAATTTGAATCTTAACAAAGAAACATTTAAAATTAATTAATCTAGAATAATAAAAATTAATTAAAGAATAGCTAGAATAATTGCATCAAAGAAGACTTTATTAAAGAATTTAAATGTGAGATTAGAAACAGAAAGAAAAGTAAATAGGTAGTAATAGTTAATTATCAAGAGCCAATAATAAATTAAAATAGAAGATAAAATATAAGAATTAGGTTTAAGTCCTACAAAGGAGTATAATATAGTAAATATTACTAAAAATAAAAAGAAATCAAACTATATTGAAGAAGTTAAAGTCTCAAAGTAAATTAATATCCAATATTAAGAATTGGAAGGTTGAAAAAAAGCTTTTACTCTTATAATTGCCAGGAAAAATATGAATAAATTCCCAATGAAAATTAGGAATTTTTATAAGGAGAGTAAAAAGAATGAAAAAGGAAAAACTTTTAAATTAAATATGTGTAAGTGAATATAATATTTAGTAGGAAACAATTAATAGCCAAAGATTCTTGCAAGTAGATAAGAATAGCAAGAATTAACTGTAAGCTTCTATTCAGAATTTATTAAAGTAATGGATAAGCAACTAAAGCATTCAAAGTTCTTTCTTTAATAATAGGATTCCAGATTATTTAGTAAGATTATTCTACATAATTAAATAGCATGAATACGATCTAAGCAATAAAATATTTAAATGATAGTCTCAATAAGAAAAAATTAATGTAGCAGCTAGAGGATAGAAGGCCAAATGAATTATTATAAATGTTGAAAGACTTTTAATTTTTGAAATTAAAATTAGAAGTGTATGACATCAAAAACTAGTTATGAACTATTAATCAATCAATTTATTTATTAGATATACATTTAAAATTTTATTACTTTAATATTTCAAATTAAAATTAGAGAATTAAGTTCATCTAAGAAATAAATCTATTTCAGCAAAGGATTAAATAATGATTTAAAAGAAGAAAGACTTAAAATGAATGTGGTGATATTTGTACTACTTAATTTATAAGAAACATAATATTTAAAAATATAATGGTAATAGGCAATTTAATAAGATAAATACTAAAACAATGTAGCTAATAGACAATAAATACTTTTCTTAGGATTCCACTAAGATAACTTAAATATTCCTTGGAGCGATGTCACCATTTGAAGCGCATTTTAAAAAGTTGAGAAATATACTTATCAAAAGAAAGCAAATTTTGCCGCCACAGTTTAATAAAAGGTATAAAAAATATCTTCAGGAAATTTAAATAATAGGGGGATTAATAAAGATATTTAAGATACAAAAAATACTTTAAATAATCAAAAGGAAAATAATAACTGAATTATAAAATGATCCATATTTACTTAAAACTTAGAGTATAATCATGTATAGTACTCAAATTATAAATTAAACAATCTTTTAAACCAAAAGAATTAAGAAAATTAAAATATAAAAAATCTAAATAATCTTGAAATCAAAAACATATAACTTTAAGCTTAACTTATTGAAGTAAATGATCAAATGTAATCCTAAGAATAAGAGTTTGAAACTAGTAAAAAATAGTTCTTAAATTAGATTAAAGAACTTGAATAATAAATATAAAATCTATAAAATAATCTTATTATTTTAATTAAAAATTTCTATCAGCTTAAGAAAATCAGAATCAAACTAATTAAAGGATTATAAGTAAGTATGAAGCAGTAATAGAATAGTACAAAATGCATGTAAATAAAACTTTCAAGAAATTAAAGAAAATGTAAAATGTAAAATTAAATACTAAAATCTAAATACTATAAGTAATAACTATAGTTGAAATATAATTAATTAATTTTTGGAAAAAAGCAAAATAAAACTAAAGAGATAGGAATTTAAACAGATTGTATTTCTCAATATAATAGTTAAACTGCATAAACTGATGAAATTAATTAAATCTATTAAATAGATAAATTTTAAGAGTAATTTAGAAGTCATTCATTAGTTCCTAAAAAATCCAATTAATCTTCAATAATCATTTAAAATTCTTCGACATAAACTAGCTCGTATGAATTCTTGTATATGTCTTAATCTAGTTTATAGGATGCTGCATATGACGCAACTTCTTATGGGACCAAAAATAAATGGAAATATACTACTATAATTAATTTTGGGGGAAATGAGAGTGATGGTAATGGAGCTGAAGTGAGTATACCTGAGGGATTTGACTTGCTTTGGATCAGAGTGTTGAATGACGGATTTACTGATGTCTCAATTTACTTTTTAGATGGAGTTAAAGAAAAAATCGGCAGGTTTTACGCTGGGAATAGACATTTAAATGGAATATCCCCAAAAGGAACATCAGCAGATGGAGGATATGCCACTCATTTATGGATGCCAATCCCAGTCAAAAGAAATGGAAAAGTTGCGATGGTCTCAAAAGCAAATACTACCTCAGGATTTTGGATATCAGGGATTGCCTTTGGATTGAACATTTGGAAGATTGCCTACAATCCTGCAGGTGCATACTCATTGAACTTAAATGGTGGAAGTGGAGAGATAGCACATAATCTTTGGAACTAAGATCAATTAGCATATGTTGCTGTAAGCACAGTTCGGGTGTTGTATGTTCCGGTAATCCCTTCTAAAAATAATAAGATGCTTTATTGGGTGAGCCATAAGGAATTCCATTAATGAAAGAATATTTTATGTAAATGAAATGGTATTAGAGGTTAGATAATAGAAGCATTAAAACTAAATTTAAGTTTACAATTATACGCTTTCACAAATATAATTTTGAATCAATCTTTTTTCTCTTTCTCAATTTTTTCTGCTAAGACAAACTATGTTAATAATTATAAAAATAAAGTTCTTATTGTAGGAATTTTCGAATCAGATTAATCTAATATTACAGCAATCAAACTGAATTTTGCAAATAAAGAAGCTAACGAAGGAACAGTTTTCAGATTTAGTTATCAAATTTGGTTTTCTTTCAAATAACTGAAATAGAAATAAAGGAAAACTTAAGGAGGAGTAGGATACTTTGAATTAAAAGGCCTCTTTAAAATAAAGAATTCAGAAGTGAGAGAATGCGAAGCAAATTAAGCTTTTTCTGTTCTTAAAGTGCATAATTTTTCTAAATTATCTCGGTTATTTTTTCTAATATCGCATCTTCAATGAGTATAGTTAATCTGAGAACTTCAAGTAAAATTAGCGAATTATATAATTAATAAATAATTGATAAAAACAGAAAACTTCTTAAATCAAAGCAAACGAAAGTGTTCTAAGATTAAGAAGTACTATCTGGCTTGGCTGATTTAATAGGCTCATTAGTTTGCTTCCTTATGTAGTATTTATTCTTTTTTGAGCTCTTCAACTATAAATTGTCAAAACTGAAATAAAAATTTTATACTTTTCAATTCTTTTGAGGAATAGATTAAGCAATATTTGATTTCAACCACGAGATATGAGATTATTTTAATTCTTTTGGATATGCAATATATCTTTGTTTAAATTAGTATGAGCAAAAATATTTTTTTGCATTTCAAAATCTTGAATTTTGGAATCTTCTAAAATTGTTCAGGTTGAATTTATAAATTTAGACCCAGTACTATTTAGTTAAGCTTAATTCATCAATAAATTAATAAAATAATTCAACCTTTATTCTAAGAATTTTACCAAGCTGCTTTTTACTTATGATATAATTTAGTCTGATATAATCTAATAAGGATACAACCTCTCGCAATCCTTTTTAAATTTAAATGATTTACTTTTAAGAAGTTCCTTATACTTTCGTTTAAGGTAAAAATTAACTTTAATATCTTTTAATCATAAAAAACAGAAATCTTGACGTGAAATTGCTTACCTAAGTTCTAACTTGCTTTAACTCTTTAAGTCTAGTCCTTCCTTTTATTTCATAAGTAGAAATGAAAGAGCAAATAAGCATCCCTCATTTTTTATTTTAGTATGTCTATTCTATGAAAAGGCTAGTCTATATTATTTCTATCCCATTACAACTTCATAATCAAGGTAAACTTAAGCTAGGAGATTTTGCGACAAATCGGTCTTAAAGCAATTTATAGTCTATTTTAGGGAAAAGCTGTAACCACAAGAAAATAGGATATTTTATTAAAAAGTGACTTATAGAATAGTAGGAGATCTAAAACTAGGATAGACGATGAATTTTGAAGATCATACTATACAAACCTGAAAGAAAGAGGTATATTATGAGATATTAACACTTAAAGACAAAAATCAAACTTAGAAATGAAAAAAATTCTGATTTTTCAGCCATTTTATCTTGATTATTTTAAAAGTGAAATGCAATAAATACATAAGATATGCTATGCAATTAAGCTATATAAGTTTTTGGTTTACTCTATTAAGTTTAAATAACTTTTTCTTAAATATTTAAAAATAAAGTTATACAAATAACCTAACTTAAGCTTTGTAAAATTCCGCCTAAATTTATTTTAGTGCATAATGATTTTAATATTTAAAATTATTTATTAGCAATCCTAAGCTTCTTTAATTATCTTAATGCTGTTCAGATTAATGAGGTTTCTTTTATAGTTTTTCTCTTCTTTTGATCTAGTTTTGTCTCGTAAGCAAGTTTCTTTTTTAATCTTTGACTTCTTGCTGATTTAATGGTCCCAAAAATCTTAAATCTATTATTCACCTAATACTTTATTTAAATTTTCTGGCAATTTAATACAGTAAGATGTCTCCACATACTTAGCATCTTAATTAATTTAGCGAGGAATAGTATAACGAATAATAAAGAGAAAGATAGTAATGCATATCTGTATGATATAATATGAATATGTAATGGTTACATGATAGATGAAAGCTTTAAATTAAAGTTAATAAACATCTAGAGATAACTAATTACCTTTTATTAATTCTATTACATCAGCATTATAACTCTAATACGTATCTACTTATTCTCTTACTTATATTATTTATCAACTAACCCATATTATCTTATTTCTACCATCAACTATATATTTATAATTTTTCCATCTTATTTAGATACTAAGTTTACAATTCTTTTACCTAGAAATTTTCTAAATAAATCAAGTATCGAATTTAATCCATTAACTCAACATCAACCCCTTATAACTAAAACAAACGTACATTATAAATAAATTATCTAGAATACATACTCCTTCCTATTAATTTTACCGCTACTAAATAGTAAACACTTTAACTATATCCTTTTATAATAATTTTAATAATAATGATTTATAGTTAGCAACTAGCATAATCTTATACTTATAAATACTAAATCCAATAAACTTCTTAGTATATTATTCATTATAATCTAAACCATTCTTATTGATTATTATTTTCTATATACATACAAAATAGCAATCCCTTTTACTTTAATCATTTAGACTAATCTTA